>PVJL010009175.1:0-59498 GCA_004026885.1 Lyroderma lyra
GATTCAGACCTCCTTAACACCACTTCTCACCTGTTTCTGCTCTTGCTCAAGCTACCCACATTACTGCCACAGGCTCATCACTGGTGTCTCTTCTCTTTCTCTTGCAATTCTACAGTCTATTCTCAACACAAGCTAGGTCCGATCCGTCCTCTTCTCAAAAGCTCACACTGGCTACCATTTCACACAGAATAAGAGCCCAAATCCTCCCTGCGGACTAGAAAGCTATATCCATCTTCTGGCCCTAACCACCACTCTCACCTCATTTCATACCTTCCCCTTGACCTCTGAGTCAGCCACATAGGCCTCTTTGCTGTTCTGCAAACATGCCAGGCACATTTCTACCTTGGGGCCTTTGCTATAGCTGTCCCCTCTACTAGAATGTACCTTAGATATCAGCTCAGCTAAATCTTTTAGAATTACATCCTTCCCATCTTTCCTCAAATCCTCTGTACTTGATGAATGCTGTACTAACTATTCAGTACTGCAACTGATGCCTCCCCTCAATGCTACACTGAACCCCTCTTCTGTTCCACTTTTACTTTTTTCCATAATATTTGACATTCTCACATACCACATAATTTACTTATTTATTATGGCTACTGCTTTTTCTCTCTTACCTGCTTCCTCATTAGAATATAAGTTCCTTGAGGGCAACACTCTTCATTTTGTCATATAATGTATCCCAAGCACCCAGAACAATGCCAAAGATTAATAGGAGCTCAATAAATATTTATTGAATGAATGAACAAACCTGTTCTTTTTCTTCCAGAAAAAAATTCTATCACTGATACTGTTCTTCTTGAGAAACTTTCCTGCTCAGGATGCTATCTTTCAATGCCCCCAACTTGCAACTTCCATTCAGTCCATATTGCAGTTAACACACATTATATAGGAGAAATGGAAATAATGTTCTTCTCTCCATAGGACTCCAGACAAGTCTATGGAGCCAATCAGATAAACTGGTATTCTGCTCACTCATCCATCACCAAGATTCTGCCCACAGAGGCCAGTCATAAACCAAAGTCCCCCAGGGGTAGGCTGACCAGATGTCCCATTTTACATGGGACAGAAATCAATGGTATGCATCAAACCATATGTATGGTCAGCCCAGTGTCATTGAGGTAATTTCAACATGTCAGTAGGCTGACCATAAGTACCATTTGAAATAGGGCAGTATCATTGCATTCTGACCCATTTAAAATGAGGCAGCTGGTCAGCTTACCCAGGGGCCATACAGAAACCAAACCAGACCCCATTCCTGATCTAAGAAACCTATGAAAATGGATACCCAGATAGGTCTGAATCTTAATTTTTACTCAGCTATAAAGCCTGGATACAAATAAAATGAGGTGATTGGATTAGACAAATTTTGGTTCTTGCTAGTTCTAAATGTTACTACATATAAACTTAAGTTTAAAGAGTTAAGATCCATTTTAAAATGTACAAATTCTTTTCACTGCTTATTCCAAGTATGATAGTCATTTAAAAATTTTAAGTCAAATTGCCTAAAAGCTGTTTTGTGAGCTATTTTATCCTGAACCTGTGTCCCATGTCTGCCTTTTCTGGGTAAAGGGATTGACATTCTGGCTGATCAATTGTTCAATTCATTTGGAGATTTTTCTCACTCTACACTGAACCAACTGGCCATTTAATTAAACTTCCTGAATAAACCAGTTACAAAAGGACATTTTGGAAGGCCATTTCTCTAACTGCAGGAGGATAGTGTGGGATATAAAAGTGAAAATTAACAAGGTTTTTAAGGCTGTATTTAGTTTTCTGTTGTCTAATGCATTATTTGGCAAGGCACATAGGCATCAGTCAGCCTAAACCTTGTTCCTCAGCCTTGGTGCTCAACTAAAACAAAGTTAAACAGAATAATTGGGGGTCATGTGGTCTTTTCCTGGGAGAAATGAAGTCTATATGACCTAGTTTTTGTTCTTGTTTTTACATTTACACTTTTATTTGGAAATAATTATGGGTTCATAGGAAGTTGCAAATGTAGAACAGAGGATCTCTCTTATCTTTCATCCAGTTTCCCCCAATGATTAGATCTCACATAGTTAGAGTATAATATTAAAACTAGGAAATTGACATTGCTACAATGTGTATGTATAGTTCTGTTACCAGGTGAGACAATTATACCTTGGTTCTTATCTTCTTGAGAGAAAAAATTTCCAGAGATAGAGTTTGTGCAAGCATAGAATAGTAAGAAGTTTATTAGTAAAGCAGAGACACTCCAAAGATTATGAAGTGGGCTGTCCCACGACAGGAAAAACAGCAGCTCCTTACATTGTGTGAAGGTTTTTCTTTCTATGAGTAGAATTGTCTCCCTATCTCCCTCTCTTATTTTCCAAGCTGGAGTGTCCGGTCCCCACTTCTTGTTCCCAAGGCTGTCTGACCTCATTAAAATAAACCTGAGAAGCAGTTCCGATAAGTGCAATGTTTTCCCTCCTAAATGGCTTTTTTCTTCTTTTAATAACATGTCTTCTTGATTTAGGGGCATGTATGAGTCTAACACCTGTTGAGCAAGCAAGGTGTTTGTGCTCCAAGTGAGAGCAGCTGTAAGGACACTTGACCCAAGTAGGAGCAGCTGTAAGCGGCTTCCTAATCGGGGTAGTACCCTCCTTCTCTTGCTCATTTCTAACTTTCTACCTACCCTATTCATTCTATATCATTTCATAACATGTAAGTTCATTGTTACAATCACTACAATCCAGAATCAACACTATTACAACACCACAAAGATCTCCCTAGTACACTACTTCTTCATAGTTAGACCTACCCCCTACCCCTCCTCCTCTCTGCATAATCTCTTTTTAACTCTTTAAGGAATATACTGCCCCAAGGGGAATTTCCCTATTGTGACACAGGTATACTTAAAAACTCCAAGGACAGAACACCATCATTTTCATGACCAAGAAATCCCTGAGAACTCATTAAAGCCTCTGTTTTGAGCCTGGGCTCACAGCTACTGATTTGCTTAATTTCCATAAAAAAATCTGAAGTATATCAGAGCCTATGAATATTTAACATTCAAATATATTTTAGTTAACTTATTCTATTCTTGTCCTGGTTGAAGCATGGATTTTTTTAAAAAACATCCTTAATAGTGTTTTTTAATGGTGTTTAAAATGCCTCTTCCAGGGAGTTCCCTGATGGTGTAGTGGCTTAAGGCTTAGGCGCTGGCGCTGTCGGTGCTGCGGCCTGGGTTCGATTCCCAGCCAGGGAGCTACCCACATACCAAAAAGAAAAAAAACAAAAAACAATTAAAATGCCTCTTCCAATGACCTAGTTACATGCTCAATAAGACAATGTAATCTGGATCCAGGGCTCTGAGGAATATGTGATTACTTCCTCTCTCTAAAGTGAGAGAAGAGTCACACAATGTTAAAGACGAAAAAGTGCTATGAATTATAAGTATTTAAAATACAAACCCTCTTACTACAATGGAAACATTCCTGTGTCACCTCTCGCAATCTTCACCATTTTTCTTCTCATACCATACCATCCTTCCCTTTTCCCAGCTGCTCATACTATAAGATTCCTTTCCCTCTCATTTACATAATCCTCCCCCTCCAAATGATACAAAAATCAATTTTTTCTCCAGAAGTTCTGCTAACTCAAAATTTTCAAAGATATGGATGCATGGTATATTTTTATAATAAAAACAGTACCCAACTATACATAGAGTTATGTATTTTGCTTTTTTCAATCTATACATGAACATTTTCCCTTGTCATTAAACATTTCATCATTTTTAAAGGCTTAATATGGAGAATTCTGGCAAAAGAGTAGGTTAAGCTGATGTGGATCCATACTTTATGCTAAAATTATCTATAAATGTTGGATAAAATAAAACACCCAGACAAACAAATTTAACACATAACTTTCCTTATAAGGAAAGCAAATTTTGCGGGTTTATAAGGGAAGAAAAAAATCAGAGCCTCGGGTTTAGTATGAAAACTCTTGCATCTAGAAAATCCTCTCACCCCAGGGCAACCAAGAAAGTGGCTCTCCTTGCCCAGAACAGTAAGAAGCTGACACACAATGGACTTGCTTCAGGCTAACACTCAGTTTTTAAATTTTTAAAAATTTATTGGGGTGACATTGATTAGTAAAAATTATATAGGTCCTAGGTGTACAATTCTGCATTATGTCTTCTATGTGTTGTATTATGTGTACATCACCCAGAGTCAGTTCTCTTTCCATCACCATATATTTGTGTCCTTGTCCCTTCTCCCCCGCCCTCCGCCTCCCATACCCTCAGGTAACTACTAAATTTATTTCTTTGTTGCTTTCAATTTTCTGTTAACAATCCAACTAAATTTCTCCATCCCTTTCCCTTATTTTACCCACTCTCTGATCCCTCTTCCTATCTTAAAGAAGTCCCCCTAATATTCTTTGTAGAACTGATTTGGTGGTGATAAATTTTCTTTAGTTTTTTTCTTAGCTGAAAAGTTCTTTATCTGCCCTTCAATTTTGAATGCTAGCCTTGCTGGATACATTATTCTTGGTTGTAGATCTATGGTTTTCGTCATGTTGAATATTTTCTGCCAGTCCCTCTGGATTGTAAAGTTTCTGGTGAGAAAATCAGCTGTGAGTCGAATGGGTGTCCCTTCAAACGTTATTACTTGCATTTCTCTTGCTGTTTTTAGAATTTTCTCTTTTTCTTTAACTTTTGCTATTTAATTATGATGTGTCTTGGTGTATTTCTGTTAGGGATCATGTTGTGATTCTCTGTGCATCCTAGACTTGTATGTCTATTTCCTTCACCAGGTTAGAAAAATTTTCAGTCATTATTTCTTCAAATAATTTATTGTTCCCTTGCTTTTCCTCTGTCCCTTCTGATACACCTATTGTACTGACATTTTTACATTTGATACAGTCCTAGAGGAATCTCAATCCATCCTCATTTTGGGGAGTATAACTTTCTTTTCTTTCTGTTTTTGGGGGCAGGGGTGGTTCCCTGGCTGGGAATCGAACCCAGGCTGTGGCGTTGAGAGTGCTGAAGCCTATCTACTACAGCATCAGGGAACCCCTGGGTATAACTTTCTAACTGTTCTGGCTAGGGGCTTTCTGCTGACTTTTCCTGCAAATCAGTGCTTTGTGCTTCTATTTTATCTAGCTTAGTGACTTTTATTCCATTCTTCATTTCAGTTAATGTGGTCATTATTTCTCCCTGGTCCTTTATAATGGTATATAAGTATTCTTTAATGCTTGCTCTCTTTCTGTTAAAATTATCATTCAGTTCCTTAAGCATTTTTATAATCATTGCTTTGAGTTCTGTTTCTGATGGGTCATCTGTTCCTATGTCTTCATTTTGAGCTGCCTTTCTCTGGTTTCTCATTTTTGCAGCCTCTCTGGACCCTTGCTGCTGCAGTTTCTTTGGTGTTTGCTACTGATACTGGGTGAGCAGAGGTCTATGGGGGAGGCGTGTTTCTGGCTTTATTTTATTCCTGTGCCTCTAGGGGTCGTGCAGGGAGTTAGGGTGTGATTGTGCCTTTCTGTTCTCAGTTTGCCCCACATGTACATTCTGCCCTAAGTCTTGGGTACAGTATTGTATGCTGGTCTTTCAGACCAGCTTGTTGTGGGCCGAGAAGTCCACACACGCAGCCCCCCCCCATCTTCTTCTCCTTCCCTGCCAGACTGTTTACTCAGTGGCTCCTCACACACCAGTCACACCCTCTCCTCTGAGAAATGGATTGAAGTCCGTTGCATTTTGAAGACTGGTCTGCACCTCCTGGGGCCAAAGTGAGGTGGTTGCGGTATCTCACACCCTGCCTCTAGACATCCTTTCTTCTGTCCCGCAGACCAAGTGAGGTCTGGAGTGCTCTCCTTCCACCTTCCTCTTCCTCCCTCCCACAGTGGTAGTTCCAAGTGGGGACCAGCATGTGGATGCATCTCTGCACTTCCCTTTATATTTCTCCTTTGTTTTAACTCTCTGCCCACCTGCAGGCATCTTAATGCGACAATTGGGTTTCTTAGCTGTGATTGTGTGTTGTGTAGTGAGTCCTTGGTTGACGTATAGGTGTTTTATTAATTGTAATCTCCAGAGTTTTTCAGAGGTTCCTCTCACACTGCCATTTTGTTGCCCCCTTTCCAGGCTAACACTCTTAACTCTCCTATTCGTCACAATTGTTTATTAATTCTCTTGAATTTTCTATGTAAATGATGACATTGTATGCAAATGACAAGATGTCTAATTCAGTCTTTACTAGTCATTTATTTCTCTTATATGATTTCTTTGGCTAGATTCTCTAGTATTATGTTAAATAGCAGCTGTGATATCAGGAATCATTTCCTTGTCCTTGACCTTTAAAGAAATGCTTCTAAATTTTTTCCACCATGTATATTTATTTTAGTTTACTTTTATAAGTTTAGGGGAGTTCCCTTCTATTTCTAGTTTGCTAAGATTTCTTTAAATCACAAATGGGTATTGATATTTATCAATTGCTTTCTTCTTGACCTTTTCAGAAAATCATGTAATTTTTCTCCTTCAGCCCATTAATGTAAATCTATTCCAAAGTATTTCAGCATTGAAACATCCTTGCATTTCTAGAACAAAACCTACTTAATATGTTGTTGGATTCAGTATACACAGGTAGAATTTTTGCATCTAAAAAGGGGGAGCAGAGTTTGTGACTTCAAAATATGCCTATTTTGGAATATTGATTATTTTGAGTTGGTTATTTTTAAGAAAAAAAAGAACCTTTGACTCTAACTGCCTAAAAGAATTTAAATGGAGAAACTTCTCCAGAAAGGGAACTATCCTTAGCATAATAAGAACTAAATGTGGCAGAATGGGCCCTAGCATAGTCTGTTTGTTAGACTTCCGTCTGTGTTCCATTGTTTCTGGATGTCTATGCAAGAATTTCTTTACCAAATATTTGCTCCTTCTCATCTACCTGTGAATTGCTTTTGTCCCCCTTTAAGTTCAAACCACTACTGACTCAATATGACATATAAGCCTCAACCATCCCAATTTTTCCTTAAGTCCTATATTCCAATGTCACACTGTATATACATACATAATTTAATGTGATTATTTTCTCTTGTTAATCTGTCTCATGTTAATTTAATTCTTAGGCAAGCTTGAAAAACTAAGAGGAGAAAGACATAACTTAACACCTTACCGAGTTGTTTGTACCATGCTGCCAGCATAAGCACATGGTACAAGTTCATGAACTTAAATGTCAGATTTGGAGCACAATGATAGCTCTGATGGCCATTCCAGCAAAAGATTTCCAAAATTTCTTTGAAAGATGGACTAGGCACTGGCATCAGTGCATAGCTTCCCAAGGAGAGTACTTCAAAGGTCACTGTAGTGGCATTCAAAGGGGAGAGGGGCAATTCACAAGTAGATGAGAAAGAGCAAATATTTGGTAAACAAATTCTTGCCTGCCTACCCAGAAACAACCTCGTATGACTACTATCCCCTAAGGATGGTTTCATGGGTATGCACCCTTATTTCTACGTACCCTCTTATTTTTTTTTTAACTAGGAGCAATTTCTTTAATCAATAGAAACACAACTGTACAAAAAGTGGATAGGCAATGTTTCCAATTCTGTAAAATACAGTATACTCAGGGAAGTGAACCTCCTAATACTACAGATTTCCTCTCTCAGAAAGCTTTCAAACTAAAGCAAATGACAAAATAGTGTGTGTCTTTCTTCTGCTAAAGTTCCCAGTCTGTGTGGGAATGTAGTTGGCATTATCCACCCAGCATACAAGATGTCATCTGACTTACTGTTGCACAGCCCCTCTCTTACACTTGTTTTTCATCCTCCTTCTTTGCGTTGTCCAAAGCTTTTCCTAAGATGGGAACATCCATATTCCAGCTTGCCTGTTGTCTGTTTTACCACTTTGTCTGTCGCCAGCCTTGCCACAGAGTGACTAAGCTCCCATTTGGCTTTCAAAGCAGCTCTATCAGCATTCAGGCCACGACAAAGCCCACAAGAATCATCAGAAGACAATCACTAAGAGCAAAGCCTTGAATAGAGATGTTTTGCACAAACCTCTAGGTAATATTCATCATAATTCAGTCCCCAAGCTGAACACAAATGAAGAACAAATAAGTAACACAGATTCTACACAACCTCTTAGAAGAACCCTGTATTTGGTTTAATGTTCTGTTGTTGCCATCTTGAAATCCTTAACAATTTTGTACAGAGAATCCCACATTTTCATTTTGCACATATAGTGAGTCCGATTATTCCTGAATACCATTCCATTTGAGTTTCACTTCCCTCCACTCTGCCTTCTATCCTGAAGTCATAACACATGTACAGCTATATTTTCTTGACAAACCCTCTGGCTGGATGTGGGGTAGGCAGCAGCTAACTTGGATGGACCACATATCACAGCTTGATCAGCCTGGCAATCCTATAGGAAGTATTATCAGATCTCTTAGTCCCCCATGAGAAAGTTGTTATCATTTAGACCATAAATAGATAAGAAGTACTCACAAAATACCATAATGAATAAAAGGTGTCTTTATTACACTAAAGAAAAGTCCTTATTTTATGGAGAATTTCCATTGTCCATGATGCTGATATCCAAGAGAGATTGTGTCCTCATTTTCCAAACAACTGAACTTTATACCTATCCAGATTCTCTAGCAATGTCTGGTAGGCCAGGGCCTAAGGTGGAAAGATCTGTTTTGTTTTGTTTTTTTACTATTTTGTGATTCTTGGTTTAAAGTTCCAATATTCATGGAGTTGGGAAGAATGTCCAGCACCTTTGGTTTTAAAAGAGTGACCCTAATCACTTTGAGATTATGCTCTGCATCAAAAGTACTTCTCACTTACCTAGTATTTTTTCATTTGGAACAGTTACGGTAATGGTTTGAGAGAAATTACTGTGACTGTTGAGGTTTGCAAGATAGTGGCAAACTTTTGATCTACACTTCTGCCTCTTACACAGTTTGATCATATGGGTTAGACATGATTTTGTAGTGCATTAGGCAATGGTACAGGAGGCAGCACTCTCAACAGCCTTATTTCCTTCCCACTCTTGTGAGGGTTCCTTTGACCTTTCATCTTTAATAACAACAATCCTCAATTGCTCCAACTTTTCATTTTTAATCCAACATTTATTCTGCATCTCTAATTGTTTGACTGTCACTCTAAACTCCCATTCTTTCCCCTCAATATGCCCTATAACCTATCTTCTATTCTATTAGAGAACAGTTAGAGAAGCTCTCACTTGCTTTCAATGTACTGCTTCAGACTATGTTTATCTTCTTTATAGATTGCAGCTGCTCTGCTAAAATTTCCAAGTTATATTTTAAAGTATTTGTTTCCTATGTTGTTGTTTTATTACTTATTTCTACACAGATAACTTCTTTGGTCATTATTTTTCATTTAGTTTTTCCTGAATACAGTTTTTCAAATTTATAGCAACAGTATAAGATTATTGAGGATTAGCTTTAAAACCCATCACTTGCTCACTGACTCTGGTGATCACTTATTGTATGATTTGGCTATTATTTTACTAAGATATCAGTTCACTTTGGAAGTGCCTGTTCATCGTGGCAAAAGTGAAGAACCACACAAAAACATCTTTGTTTCTAACCCAATCATCCAATAGGTATTTTTTATTGAGCACCTACTATGGGCCTGATACTATCCTAGGCACTTGGGATGCATCATTGACAAACCACATAAAAATCTCTACTCCAGGAGAGCTTGTACTTAGTAGGGTAAGAAAAACAATTAATAATAAGCATAATAACTAAATTATAGAGTATGTTCACAGGTAATAATTGCTATTAAATAAAAACAGACCAGGGTAAGTTGAGGATCAGGAGGGCAGGTTGAAATTTCCTTACATACCCAACCTTTACAATCAATGTTCCTCTACTCTCCTGTTATAAAAAGTTTGTCTCTCTATCCCATACTACCAATCAATCACTGCACCATTATTTCTCTGATTACCTTCACAGCCAGACTTCTTTATCAAGTTTTCTACATTCTCTGCTTTCACTTTCTCACCTCCCAGTCTCTGCATCTCAGTTATCCATTTTCTGCTCCCACCTTTTCATTGTAACTACTATTGCCAAAGACACCAAAAACTTCCATGCTACCAAATCTAGTGGGAATGAATCAGAATTTTGATACTGTTCTTTGAAACATGCCAACATCTGGGGTTTTATTATACTGCTTTCTCCTTCTTATCCTGATAGTTTTCAAATCTTCAGTAATAGGTACAATACTTCTGACCATCCTTTAAATGCTTATGTTCCTCTGCATTCTATTCCACTAACTTCATTTTTACTTATTCACCATGACTTCAATTATCCTCTCTATATTGGTAACTCCTAAACTTTTATATCAAAGCAGACCTTTTTCTTGAGCTCATTATATATGTATCTAACTACCTACTAGTCATTTCTATGTAGATGGCCCAGAGGCACTTCAGCCTATCCAAAAATGATGCATCTACTCCTGCCAAACCTGCCCTTCTTCTCATTGTCCCATTTCAGTGAATAGCACCACTATCTTTCCAGTTGGTCCATCATTTATAAACCTGAAATTCATACTCCCCTTTAAAGCACATCATTTATTCCCACACACACAAGAGTCACCAAGTCCTATTGATGATACATGCTAAAGAGCTTTCAAATCTATTTGCTTCTATCCATAGTGGCACTACCCAAGTCCAGGGTACCATAATTTCTCATCCATATTAATACAAAAGCTTCATAACCAGTTCCCTTGGTCTTCACAACTGGTTCCCTTGGTCCAAGTGTTGTTCACTTCCAATTCTCCACACAATGGTTAGAGTGACCTCTAAAGATAGAGAGCTAAGCATACATTCCTTTACTTAAAATCGTTCATTGGTTCCCTTCTGTCCAGAAGATAAAACCCTTTAATGTGGGTTATATACTGATCTAACATCTGAGTCAAAGTTTCTCTCTCTCTGAACCACTTGCACTGCTCCTAATACTTCATGCCCTTGGGCCTTCGTACCTAAAACACTCTTCCCACCACAAAGTGATTCCATGGCAAATACTTGCTAATCCTTCTTACCTTTCATTTTATGTCTCTTCCCAACGTCTTGGATATGTGCCTCTCATAGTACTTAATACTCCTATTATAGCCCTGTCATTACTTCTTTACCTGGCTTCCCAGCTGAACTGTAGAGCTCCATGAAGGAAAGATTATCTTGCTCATGACTATATCCCTAGCACACAGAAAGTTCATGGCCCATTACAGGGGCTCAATCAACATTTGCTGAATAAATGGGCAACAAGGTCAGGTAAACTTGACCTCCACACATGTCAAATGAAGATATCAAATCATAAACACACACACACACACACACGCACGCACGCACGCACGCACACACACACACACACACACAATCAATTTATGTCCAGAAAAAAATTCAGCCATAAATGCCTCTATTTTTCATATTACATGACTGGATACTTTCTGTACAGCCCTTGTCTGTCACATAATAGCTCTCATATATTGCATACGAGATATAATTGTTTTTTTTTTGTTTGTTTGTTTTAAATAAAGAAAACATAAGATAACAGTGTTCGGCTTTGGGTAGTGGGATTATGGTTGATATTTTTCTTTCTTCTAGATAACTATATTTATCATAAATTTTCTATGAGTATGTCTTATTTTTATGGTAGAAAAAATAATGTTATAAATTATAAAATAAAATGAAGAACCCAACAATGAAATATTTTTACCTTTTTTCCTCAAAATAAAGAGTGTCATCTACTGTGAAATATGATCACTGTGTTTTTTACCTACTTTGCTGGAAGGTAAATAATGACATGAAATCTCTGACTTATTTAACACAAACATAAATATATGTTGCCAACATTACCCAAGTTGCAAAAATCACATCACTATTTAGGACCTCAAATGTCACCAATATTCTTCTTATAGATTTTAAAATTCTGTAGAAACTATTTTTAATAAAAAGAATTTGGATTCTGGTTTGATGCACAAAACAGAACTACAAACTTTATTTTATATTCAAAAGTAAACATGAAAGAAATAATAACTAAGTTTTGCCCTAAAATGCTCCAGCTGGTATAGATGACTGTGACAGTCTCCACTGCTGTGAATGGTTTGAATTCTTCTTACTTGGGAAGTAATGCTATAGGAGAAAAGTGAAGGAGAGCTATCAACTTGAGAGAACTAGTAGCCATGTATAATTCTTCATTATAAAAGGAAATGACTGCAACAAGATTCTCAAACTCTACATATTCAATGTTATAATTAACTTAGGTATTTTAGGTTTACCAGTGTATCATCTAACATTACTGTGAGGCATACAGACAAGACACACTAGAGCAAATATCATTACAATGGAATATTCTGAATAACAGAGCTAACATTCATGTCCCAATGAATGGCCCATAGTAATCAAGTTCTGTTACTCCAGTTAAAACACCTCATATGTGTGTATAAGGTGTGTCTATGCATACATATATGCATGTATATATTGCATTAAATTTGTATAAAGTAATATATAAGTATATATATAATAATGTACATGCATGATTATTATACAGGGTCCAGCAGAAGTAACACTGGACCTTGTACATGCATGTCTCACACAAAATGGACAGAAAATTGAACATTTCTCCTAAAATGTCATATAGTGTGTTAGAGTGTGAAATTGTTATGTTATAGAATTACATGCTTATGATTTTGTAATAAAACATTTTATATAGATTACCAGCTTATAAAAAGAGGCATTATTTGTGCCAGATCCTGTATGTATTTATTATACTACTATATATGAATATTACACACATATACATATATAATACCTTGAATAAGGATATCCTTTTGTTCCTTCTGAGATAAGTAACTTCTTCTACTCATGTAGCCCAAACCTATCATGTTATAGCTTGGTGAACTAAGGTCCAGGAAAGTTAAGGGACTTGCACAAACTCCCACTGTAAATAATGGCATAACTGGGACTAGAATCAGTCTCTTGACACTTCTCTCAATTTTCTGTTATTCCACTGATCTGCCTCATTATACCTGAGGCTAGAAGTGAATACCTTAAATTTGAGTAACACGTTGCAATTTCAAAGCAGTTGCACATACATGATATCGTTTGAACTATACAAAAATCTCAACTGACCACATTAAGGAGTTAAAAGTTTCAGTTACTTCCCCATGGAAATGCTACTAGTTAATGACCCTAGTCTCCTGGCTCCCATTCCAGTACTCTATTCCCTGAAGTATAACTCTTTTCTCACCAACCATTTTATTATTACTTGGTCCTTCACAGATATTGTAGGAGGAGGATGCCCAGACCAAGGTTAGGGGATATGTAATTGTGTACCAGTAAGGTCAAGGTAGTCCCTAGTGTTTGATTCTGGGATCCCCTCTCTCAACCTCTTCTGATAATGCATTGTATAAGTTTGGAGAGCAAGTAGCTGAAACTAACAGCTAGAATCTAAGATATGTCAGATATGTCAGACTCCTGAGACTATGATCCTTCCCAATGGATATTGTGTGGTCAACACACATGGGGGACCATGGCCATAATTTAGCAGATTACATTTCTTTGTTTGCCCTGAAGGGCTGAACTACTGATAACAAATAACATGGCATCCAAACAACTTGGTACATTTCTTGTCCATCTTCATACCATCCAAATATCCCTAGTGATAATATCATTTAAGTAGCTGATAGTTCTGTGGTCCAAATATTTATGGGATAAAAAATAAACATCAATTGAACCAAGATGATGGTAACAAGAATCAAATATTAAGTACTTCAACTTTACATCTTATTGTGAATTACCTTTGGTGTCTTCCTCCTTTCCTTCAGTTAATTCTTCCTCATCTTCTGGTGCTATCCCTAACATTTCAACATCTCTCTTTCGTTTGTTTCTTTGTTTCTTCAACTTCTTTAAAATTCTATGAGCTCTTCTTTGTAAAGGATTGGCCCATTTGCTGTAATATTGAAATTGTGAAGTGAAACCTTATTTCTCAACAGTGATAGAACAATAACAATGGCAGGTTATAAGAAAAAGGTTATTTACCTACATAACTATTTACGCATTCCCACCTGAATGTTTAATTAAATTGAAAAAATCTGATAGAAAGTATTACACTTGGCCCACTCATATTTATCATGATAACCATTATTATTACTCTGTACAGTGTCATTTTGATCATTTGATCCCCCACAACAAGAATGTTATCGTACTTCCCTTTGCTAACATCAATGCCACTCACCCTTCAAAACCCAGCTTACATATTATTTGTCTAAGAAGCCTTTCCTTTCAATCTTAGCCTACAGGGATTCCTACCTCCTATGAACTTCAAAACTAAATAGTAATATTTCATATTACTTATTATCTACAATTTTACATTTTTTCTCTTTCACTCACTATTGCTATCATTTGGTATTC
The DNA here is from genome assembly GCA_004026885.1 of Lyroderma lyra. Lineage (NCBI taxonomy): Eukaryota > Metazoa > Chordata > Mammalia > Chiroptera > Megadermatidae > Lyroderma > Lyroderma lyra. Next base: position 14,402 of record PVJL010009175.1, read on the forward strand.
AATCCTCTACTTCCTTGCATTTATGTAAACAATGGGTGGAGCAGGGCGCTTGAAAGCCTATCATAGGTAGGCTGACCAGATGTCCCATTTTAAAAGGAACAGTAAACAATGGCACTGTCCCAGGAAGGTTCCCTGGTGGTGTAGTGGCTAGGCTTCAGTGTTCCCAAAACTACAGGCTGGGTTCGATTCCCAGCCAGAGAACTACTCAAAAAAACAAAAAGCAAACAAACAACAACAACAACAGAAAACAATGGTACCATCCCACTTCAAACAATATGTGTGTTCAGCCTAGTCTCACTGGGATAAATTCAAGGTGTCAAAAAATTGACCAATATGCACCATTTAAAATAGGATAGTACCTTTATTTTTTGTCTCATTTAAAACGGGACATATGGTCAGTCGAGTCAAAAGTCAAGAACTTGGCTAGGTGCTTTACATAATTTACCTCATGTAATCTTCACAACCACTGTATAAACTGGATAATGGGTTTCCTATTTTACAAATGATTAAAGTGTGGCTCAGAGAGGTAAGTTAATTAACCTAAGGCCACACATGGCTGGTGAATGAAGATGTGAGCATTTGAATCTTGGTCTGCATTACTCTATAGTACAGACTCTTTCCATTAGACCACACTTCAGTGTTAGCAAATAATGACTAGTAATAACAAGTGTGATAGACTCCCAACATGACAAGGCCTATGTATAAGCATTTCATGTGCATGAACTTATTTAATCTTCATGATGACTTAATGAGGCAGGTACCATTTTCATTACTTCTGCTTTTCAGAGGAAACTGAGGCACCAAGAAAGAAAGTAACTCAGTCAAGGTCACCAGACTACTCAGTAGTGAATCCAGGATTCAACTCCAGATCTGCCTAAATCGAAAGCACAGTTTCTCACTCACTCTATTAACTTGTCTCTTTTTCACCTTGGATATTGCAAATAACTTTAGGTGAAATATTATAGTCTTACCTTATAACTTCATATACCCTACAGAGCCTGGGAATCAATGAGGGCTCAGGAAATATTAGCTGATGTTTATGTTATAAACACACACTTTCTAAAGACCTAAACACAAGCCAAGGAGATAAAATAAGAATGCTCAAAGCAGGGGTAAGGATGTAAATCAAAAAGAGAAAGAAAGATTGTGTATACTATTATGAAGAAGCAATGACAAATACATATTCCTATCCTCAGCCCATTGCTAGGTAGTGTACAGCAGGTCTGATCAGACTTTTTCAGGGCAAGGGCTACTTATCAGGGCAAGAGTTATGTTCTACTAGCTATTTATTTTATTATTCAGGCACTCACCGAAAAATTGCTTGGTGGTCCAACAGTGTACCCAGAATGTTTGGTGTTCCATCGGTGCGCCCCAGAATTGCTTAGCAGTCCAACCATGGGCTGCAATTGATGTCTTGCCCAACCCTGGTATACAGTGCTACTGAGTGATACAGAGAAGCCAGGTTCTGAGCATGTTGGGTCCAGTGATAGATAAATCTGCCTTTGAAATTATGACTTTGAAGGTAATAATCACTTTTCTTCCCTAAAACTGCATGCCTGGGTTGTTACTGAGCTATACTAGGTAACACAAATAAAGCAAATAAAACCTTTTTCTCAATTAATCATATAAATGTCTCCAGGCACAAATGAAATACTGGGTGAAATTAAAAAATATATTTATATGATTTACCTATGGACTCTTTATGTTGCAATCCTGTTTTAACTACAGTCTCAAAACATATTAACTAAAACAACTACATAGTTCTCAGTCCTTTGGGGTCAGATGTGTTTCAGAATGTAGAATATTTTGAATTTTAGAAAGGTTAATATGACATGATATATTGAGTATAATATGATACTCCCATGGGATCTGAGGCAATATCTCGTGATCAAACACAGAAATATCTCTACAACAAAATATATATGAATATTGACTCTAAGCAGTAAATAACAACTAGAAAGTATCGCAGTTCAGGTCAGATCAGGTTTTGCTGTCAAGTGAGTTAGGAAAAAAGCTTTAGTTTTGCACAACTTCTTGAATTTCAGAATTTTAAATAAGAAATCACAGACTTACATTTTTCTAATGTTGTGACTTCAATATATCTTACTTCACATGATTAAAATGACTGTTTTCTTTATCTATAGATTTAATATTAAGTTTAGTGCTATACATTTCACCTTAATTAACAAAGTTGTAAAACAGCCTTATTATTTAAAAAACCATTACAATGGTCTAGGTGCAGAGGACTTGGTTTTAAGTTCAGCCTTCTAACATGCATTACTGAGATGCAAAATTAGATATTCTACCCAATATCTAACAAGAAGGCCCAAGGCAGAAAGTAGGGGTGATGTGATTTGTTCACTATCCCAGAGGTGATTTTCTTCTTTTCAAATAAAATGTCATATATTGTGGTCATCATACTTTCAAATGAAATGTATGGATCAATTTATCCTATATTCACTCACTCACTGATGCGTTTGCTCATTTATGAAATATACACTATTCTAAATACTACAGACATAAAGATGAATTAGGCATAGGGCCTGCCCTCAAGGAGTTTAAAATTTAGAAAGAAAGACAGAGATACAGGCTGATAGTTACACCAAATTGAGGTAATTCAAGTAGAGGTAAGCAGATTGGTCAGAGACCCAAATGAAGAACAAGTACCTAGTATGTGCCCAGACCAAAGTAGAAACTCAATATGTATATGCAGAAAGAATGAATAAATAAATGGTTAAACTGGACACTCCAGTGTAGTTCCAAATAACATGCAGGCTAGATTCATATGGAATGTTGTAAAAAATACAAATTGCAGGACCAAATCACAGATTTACTACATCAGAATCTCTTGGGTACAGATTGGGAATCTGTATTATTAAATATTCTCCAGGTTAGTTCCATAGAAGCCATCTACAGACCAGAGTTTCAGAAAGACTGTAGTCTAGTTGGTTGATTTTCCCATGTTTCTTAACAAACTCTAATTCATTACAGAAATATATATTCTTTAAGATAGTTGAAAACATAACATAAATTTTATAGATAGTAACTTTTGTAAGTTTAATTCATCATTTGCAACATCACAGAGATAGAAAATCCACAGAAATGAATAAATCATTGCAAATCATTATTTACTGAGCTACCTACCACATGGTCAAGAGACCAGTGGTTCTCAAACCTGAATGTACATGAGAATCACTTGTTGGGCTTGTTGAAACACAAATTTCTGGGCTTTAAACCCAGAGTTTGTAATTCTGTAGGTCTGGGTTGGGGCCTGAGAACATGCATTTCTTACATGTTTCCAGGGCATGATGATGATGATACTGGTAGAGGGATGCCATTTGAGGAACCACAGCTCTAGACTCAAAAGTATGAAGCTTGGCCCTTTATCCTCATTGGAGTTCCAATTTAGCCAGAGAAAGAAAACTAATAACAAGAAACAAAGGATAATTATGTTAGAATATGTGGATAAGAATACAACCGCAAGAAAAGTTTCCAAGAAAACAGAAATCACTGGGACTTGGAGAAGTTACAGAACACTTCATGGGGGAGTTGTGGCAGCTGCAATTTGAAGGTTAGAAAGAATTCAAATAAGTGAAGAGGGTGAAGAACAATTCCAATGTCTGGAAGCAACATGAGCAAAGTAAAGAGCAGAGGCAAGAATAAAGTTTGGGGCATGTGAGAAAAGTAAAGATACCTTTCTGGCTGGAGAAAAAGATATATGGAGTAGTCTAAGAAGTAGACTGGAGTTAAAGGATGAGTCCAATATAGATAACTTTGAAAGCCACAGGCCCTTTCAGTAGACCTGAAGCAATAAGATGTAATTGTGTTTTTATCTACATTTTCATCCTATTTTCTACAGTAGAAAAAGCAGGAAACTCAAAAGACAGATTGGAATCCTTGCTATTTTAGGAAGGTACATCTGGCAGGACTTTACATGATACATTAGAAAGAGAGTAGATTAGGAGCCCAGGTATATGTCCAAACTGGGCTGGCAAACTTTCTTACTCATTCCCTCCATCCTAAAGGCAAAGCCATAAATTCCTATTAATGTGCCATGAAACCTCTCCAAGACCCAACTCCTACCCCTCTCCCAATCTCCACATGCAGTCCTATCCCAGCTATTCTCTCTCTTGTATTACCTCTTTGAATGAACTCTCCAATGTCCTCCTCAGATCTCAATCCTGCCCTTACCTTTACATACTAACTAGCTTTGTGTTACAGACTGATTTTTTTTTTTTTTTTTTTTTTTTGCTTTTTGGTATGTGTGTAGCTCCCTGAATGGGAATCGAATCCAGGCCGCAGCACTGACAGCGCCAGCACCAAAGCCTTAAGCCACTACACCATCAGGGAACTCCCCAGACTGATTTTTTATACCTCTACAATGCATATGTTGAATCCCTAAATCCCAATGTGGTTGTATTTAAAGATGGGGCTTCCAAAGAAGTGATTAAGGTTAAATGAAGTCATAAGGGTGGGGCACAATTGGTAAAATTGGTATCATTACAAAAACTGATTTCTTTTCATTTTTTTATTTTTATTTATTTACTTTTACTGAAAAACAGAAAACCTGTTCTTTCTCTGTCTCTTCCTTGCATGCATCAAGAAAATGCAGGTGAGCACTCAGCAATAATGTGGTTACCTGCAAGCCAGAAAGAAAGCCCTCACCAGAAACCAAATCAGCTTGCATCTTGATCATTGAGTTTTGGCCTACAGAACAGTGAGGAAATAAATGTCTATTGTTTAAACTACACAGTCAGTAGCATTTTTTATAGCAGCCCTAGAAGACTAATGCACTTGGTTCCCTTTTGCTCCTTTCCTGAAACCACTTACTCAGGCAGTAATTGAAAGTTGAAAGCATACAAGGCCTGGACTAAGCTGTGGCAATAAAATGGGATATGAGGCAAATCCCAGACTCATTCTAAAGGAAACCACAAAAATGACAGAAAGACTAAGAGAATAGATTATATGAGGGCTGTCCAGAAAAATAATTCAACCATAAATGCCTCTATTTTTGATATTACATGGCTGGATACTTTCCAACAGCCTTCATATATCAAAGATAAAGGAAAGTAAATAGTCACAGATGACTCCAAGGTTTCTAGTCAGTGAGACTAAAGAAATCACTGAGAGAAATTGACAGGTGTCAAGCAAGGGCAGATGATTAGAAAGAAAGGAAAAGTAAATTCAGTTTGCACATGTTGCATTTAAAGTACCAACAAAACATCTAACTCAGGAGGGCAGGTGGAAATATGCAACAGGTAGAGGTGAGGATATTAGGATTCAGATTTAAGAGTTATTCATCCAGGGAGGCACAAGATATTATGGTCAGTAAGGACCTTACAAATTACCTAACTCAATTCTCACCTATAATTTAATGGGAAAATCAATACCAAAATAAGTTAAGCTTATCATAAAACTGATAGTAAAGGCAGAACTATAACACAGATCTTTTTAAATGTTCTTTCTGCATCATATTTGGAATAGTCTCTGATAGATGAGAATAAGGCTTTGAGAAACAACCACAGTTGGGATGACAAAGAAAAGCAAATTGAGATGGATCAGAATAGTAAAGGGAACACTGAATGAAATTCATGGAAGGAAAACTTCAAGAAGGGAGTAGTCAACAGTGACATAAAAAGGTCAAGTTGGATGGGAATTGAGAAAAAGCCACTACATTTGGCAATAGGTTGTTAGTTACTTGGCAACCAACTTCTTTTTAATAGTGCCTGCTATTCCAGAATTCTCAAATGCTGCCCTCGGAGTCCTTGCAATGGAAACACCTCAGACATATAATCCACATATAATGAAGTTCTCATTATTTAAATAACTAAGTTATCTTGAACAGGGTCCAAAAAGAACTGGCTTTCTGTAAATTTCAAATCTATAGTAATTCATGTTACAGCTGGGTTCCAGTTTGCTCGTATTCTCATCTGACCATGTTTTGTCAAAGTTCTTAGAGTCTAGCCATACTTTTAAGTATAAAGGCTTTATTTCCTTTTTGCTGAATTCAAATGTATATAATCCTTGGAACTTCAAACCTTTCCGCACTTGGCTGATGACTGCATAAAATTTTTCAAAATAACATTACTAATTATATGAGTGCACTGTATAATGAAATACACAAACATAGGGATTTGAAAATGTAAATGTCTATTTTTAAAATTCAATGGACATTAGTTTAGTAGTTTCCAGAGGGAAAGGGAGGAGGGGTTGGGGAAGGAAGGAGAGGGATTCAAATATATGGTGATGGAAAAAGAAATGACTCTGGGTGGTGAGAACACAATGCAATATGTAGGTGGTAAAGAACTGTCTGTACACCTGGAACCTATGTAATTTTACTAACTAATGCCATCCCAATAAATTGATTTTTTAAATTTTTTTATTGTGAGACTTATTGGGATGACATTTGTTAGCAAGTATTACATAGGTTCCACAGGAAAAAAACAAAATAAATTGAATTTTAAAACATTTTTAAAAATTCAATGAGTGATTATTTTTAAGGCAATTTTTGATGAATTTACTCCCAATTCTTTACTTCCCATTCTAAGAACATCAGTGGTATTCAGACTATCTGCATAGTGAAAACCACATTATAATACAGAGAATCACACAGCAGGATTTGTCTCAATGTAGTAACTTTCAGTAACAGCCATCTGGCGGGGTGTGTTAGATGATCTACAACCTTAAAAAGTGATGACTCTATTAATTGCAAGCAAATAAAGTTTTGTCATTTTCAGATTGAGTTCTGAATTTATTCTTATAGAGGACAGTATGGAGGTCCCTCAAAAAATTTAGAATAGAGTTACCATATGACCTGGCAATCTCACTTCTGGGTATCTACCACCCAAAATTTGAAAACCTTAGTCCACAAAGATATATGTAACCCAGTATTCATTGCAACACTATTCATGGTGGCCAAGTCACGGAAAACGCCAAAGTGCCCTTTGATGGATGACTGGCTAAAGAAGCTGTGGTACATATATATTTAATGGAATATTACTCATCTATAAGAAAAGGTGAAATAGGGCCATTTATGACAACATGGATGGACCTTGAGACCATCATGCAAAGCAAAATAAGCCAGACAGAAAAAACCAAGAACCATGTGATTTCACTCACTTGTGGAACACAAAGCTAGAAGCAACAAAGAAACAAAAACTCATGGACACAATCAATAGTTTAGTGGTTAGTGGTTATCTGATAATATGGGGAGGGGGCAGGAGAGGAGCGAAGGGGACACAAATATATGGTGGTGGAAACTGACTCTGGGTGATGAACACATAACACAACACATAGATGATGGACTATAGAATTGTATAGCTGGAACCTATGTAATTTTTACTAATGAATGTCACTCCAATAAACTTATTAATAAAAAGAAAAAAAATGTTACAAATTCAATCTAATAGGAAGAAAAAGAACATAAAAATGCACAATCTGAGTTTAAGAGGCATGGTATTATAATGTTTGAATTTTCTGCCTTACCAAGGTTATTTACACACTCAAGTATCATATCTTTATATAATACACAGATGCTTAATTAACACATGCTTATAGATTAAACTTTATCTAAAAACAGACAAAGATTAGAAACTGAATTTAGCACGCAGACTCTATTACTATAATGGGAACAATTCAACTCCCCTCCCCTTTCTCCTCTTTCCCTCAAAAACCCCTTTCTCCTGCTTCCTTTTGTCCCCATCCACTTGATCTTTTCCATCATTTAAATACACATAACTCTTAAACCTACCAGTGACACCTAAATGCAATGAGGCTTCTGATCCTTATTAATGAGAATAAAAACAGATCTTAACCTTGAGGATGTAATGAGTTTTCAAAACACATGTATGAGTTTATTAAGGTTATTAATAGCCAATTCTTAGAAGGCTTTTCACTAATGCTTTCTGATCCTTTTTTTATTATATACCATCAGTTCAAGCTAACTTGAGTTCTCTGTGTTCAAATCACATGTGAACTCATGTCAGGTAGACATGAACTAGAAAGTCAGTTATAGATTATTCCAGAAGCAAAGTTTAGTTATTTCTGCTTAGAAATGACAAGCAGGTTAGGGATTTACAGGGAGGAGACTCTATCTCGATGTAATAAATTCTGTGGAAGGACTCCTCCTTACTTAACCCAAATCTTGTTATCCCTTCAAAACTCAGCTCAAATAGCACTTCTACCATGGAGCCCACCCTACCCTCTCCCACTCATTCAAATACTCACTGCCTTTAGATTTTTGGGAAACCAATTTATTTTTTAAAACATTTTCATTTTACATTTTAAATCCATATCCCCTTCTGCCTCAGTGGTGAAGTTTATTACCCTCTCAAGTAATGGCACCCCTTCCAATGGATGCTTAACTCATCCTATGATTGCAGTTATCTTTAATATTCTTTTCTTTTCTATATATTTTAAAACATAATATAAGTGCATGATAGAAAATTTTGAAATGAGAGAAAATGAAAGAACAAATCACCCATAATTTCAACCCTCTAACAGTCTCTGTTACTTATGTACATATTTCCTTAGCATCTTTATTATGGACACAGATTTTGTATCTAATTGTAATCAGTGAATATGAGCTTTAATGTTCCTTTAGTTAACATTCAATAATGTAAATTTTTGTAGCTTATGTTAAAGGTAAAAAAATAGCAATAATATATACACATGTGTCCACAGTTCAGCTTGAGGTAACCCATATGGTCCCCTCCCTCATACTGTCCTCTCTTCTCACCACTATCCTGAAATTTTATCATGCTCACATTGCCTCAGAACTTTTAAAAGTTATTGTCACTGCTCATTTTAATTCTTAATTATATTCCATCTTATATTACTTAACATGCCATTCTTGGGGTTTATTTTAAGGTAGATTTAAGCTCTTTATAAGTAAAGCCTATATCTCAAATGTTTCTGTATCCTACCCAATACCTACCACAAACAGTGACTGAATATGGTCAATGGTGGAAATCATGAATTAGGAATCAAAAGAATGAAAGACATTTAGCTCTGGAAAGTGATTATTGTCTTCATCTAAATAGCTTTCATTTCTCCAACCTGCTCATGTTACTTATCATTTTTCATCCATATTACTCTTGCTGGTTGTTAGCTCCTTAGGTGATCTGTAAGTAAAAGACACTGTCCAAACAGCAGACAGAGAGAGAGCTACCACAGTTTTTTCCTAAAGGAATGTATATTTGTTGTATACTTATAGGGCAGGACCCAGCAAGAGGAGGAGTTTAAGAGTATGTTCTAATGTCTCAAGAATTCTTCCAACAAACAGGCCTAGATAATGCTACTGCAGATCTGAATTTGCCTTTTAGCCCTTATGATTCAGACAAACAACTATATTTGACTTGTTTATTTTCTTTTGTAAACCATTAAATATTGATTTTACTGTTGCATCTATTTCCCTTCTATGAGTCATTTATTTTATCTACTGTAATATTTTATCTACTTCTTTATTATTTGAAATGAACAGGAAATGACTTAAGGGTATAATTCTAAAGAAATATCTTGCCTCCCAGAAAAGGGGTTTAGCAGACTTTGGACTCCATTTAAGCTCCTTGTTTGGTATAAAGGATAGGATCTTCGTTCTAACACAATTATTCCCCTTGCCTCTAAAACCATCTTACCAGGAAAAGTTGACAGTGTTTCATTCACCCTCAACCATCCATTCTTCATGGAAATTAAGGTAAGCAGCAAGATATAACTAACATTTACTCTGGAGTTGCAGCTCAGGGTGACTGAAGAAACATACCTCTCTTGTACAAAATAATGAAGTAAATAAATATTAGTAAACCAAAATGTATGGTGTTCAATATACATACTGTTTACATTGTTCCAGTCCCTTAAGCAGTTCATATTATATAGAAAGAAAAAATATATTATTATCAAGGGATAATCCTTTGGAATTCATTTTAGAGGAAAAACACCGTGTACCTGGACATTCCCATAAAATCCTTTATAGCGGCATAACAAAGGAGCTATAATGAAATTATTACACAAGGATCATTATATAAGACATTCCAAATTGCATCACATTATCCACCAGTTTCTAGCAAATATCATTTCATTTTTATTCATGGGTTATCTTTTATATAAAATTAAGCTTTTGGGGGAAGAGGAAAGAGTAAAATATTCCATTCCTATTCCCAATCACCTGGGGAAAGAAAGAAAATAAGAGCAGCCTAAGAATAGAAATTACCTACTCAGTATAGGAAAACAAGTGAAAACTGAGAAAAGAACTGATAGTCATATGCATAGTGGAAAAGAAAAATGGTCTGAGAAAGTGATATAAGTAAGGAGAAAGATTAAATTACTATAGAACTGCCTTCCAGGCTAGCCAACTCCAACTATTAATTTATTCAATGAAAATATATTAAGCTTCCATTGTATTTGGGCTGTCCGGAAGTATCTAGCCACATACTATTAAAAGTAGAAGAATTTATGGCAGGATTCTTTCAGGACAGTTCTCATATATGAGGCACCTTGCTATGAACTGAAAATACAATGATTAATATGACATATGCATCAGACTCAAAGAAAAGGTACAGAAAAGAAAATACTTAATGATCTTTATGGAAAACAACATAAATTTTCCAGTGAAATCTCAATAATTTTTTAGTATCTCAAATACCACTTTCTTGTTTACTCAAATAAAAAATCAAAGATGTTTAATCTTCCATAGGCACCTTTTCTTTACCAGCAAATTTGAGGAGGTACTGACTGTCAGTGCCAACCCTACACTTGCACAAAACTGAGACTGAGTGCCTCCTTAAATTTGTGCTCCAAGTGCTTCACTCACCTTATGCTAGTCTTGGCCCTGCTCTCTACCTCCACATCCACTCTGTCAAAGTAGATGGGGACCTATTTTTAAAAAAACCTCGAAGCATCACCAATAGCCCACTGAGATTTTGTATCAGATGCTAGGAAGAAATCTGATACAAATTGGCTTGAAAACAGACCAAAGCTTTAAGACCCAATGTTAGATGACCATCTACTATATGGAAACTAACACTTCTAGGAATCCTTTTAATTTGCAATTAATAAGCATCTCCATTCCACACCCCCAACTCACTTATTTATTTTTCCTTCAAATTGGGATTGTATTAATGGTGAAATGTACAGACTATGCAAGAAGTTACATTTCCCCATTAATACAATCCCAATTTGATACCTTAAATTAATGGAAAAAATAAAATAACACGCATTTAAAAAATATTATGGTAATTCCACTTTCAGTTTTTTTCCAAGCTACCTTTTTTTAAACAAAAGGTATGTGAACATAATCCCTGTGTTTCCGAAGCATAAAAATAAATGTGTCTACACAGAAACATCCAAGTATACTCATCAATCAGCAAATAAAAGTTTATGTTTGCCTACCTCCTCCGGAAAAGACCACAGCAGTAAATGGGCAGACATCCCACCATGATGGTGCTCATCACACAAAACCCAAACACCCGGAACACCTGTGTAGGCTCTGTTGGTTTAATCATATCCTGTTACTTCTATGACTTAGGCAAGAGAAGCAAATCTGAGCTCTTTCATAAAGTCTTTATTTTAAAAACTGTGAGTTAATAAAGTAAAATAAATAGGTATTCTTTATGACAGAAAAATATCATTGCTACTCTATAAGTAGCAGGAGTTTATGAAATGTTCTTAAAACACAACTAAAGATTACATTTTAAATATGTGCCTCCCAATGGAAGCTTTAACAGAATGATTGTACTATTTTTGTTAACAGATTGTTACAATTCATACTCTCTATTTCTTCCTAAGGTCTAAGTGTTTTTTTTTCCTTAGCCATTTGTTATATATCTGAGAGCACTTAAAGCAGTGGTTCTCAACCTTCCTAATACAGTTCTTCATGTTGTGGTGACCCCCCATAAAATTATTTTAGTTGCTACTTCATAACTGTAATTTTGCTACTGTTATGAATAGTAATGTAAATATCTAATATATGTTTTCTGATGGTCTTAGGCAACCCCTGTGAAAGAGTCGTTCGACCCCCAAAGGGGTCACGACCCACAGGTTGAGAACCATTGATAAAGAGTGAATTAATCTATGAATAGTTAACTTGATAAAAGAATGACTTCTTAAATGTTTACTTCCAAATTATAAAACATTACATTAAATAAGAAATCAAGAATTTGCACGAGTAAGTATATTTTATTCTTACATTTATTTGGAAATGCATTCTAATATGATTGAAGAATTGTGAGTCATGGTTCAATTTTTCCCTCTACAAGAACCAAATGTCTCTTCACACATAATATAAAGACTAAATTGATGAATGAATTATAAACACCATGTGACAATGTTAAAATTGTGATACTATATTCATGATCAGGATTGTTTCCATTATTAGTACTAGATGTTCAGCAAAGAGTTGTAAATTGAACAGGGACTATATTAAACTAAGACATTGTTTTTGCATGTATGCATTCTATAGTATTTGTTAGTATTTACTCATATCAAATACACCCATCATGGGACTAATTGGTAATACAGGGTCCGGCAGAAATAATGTGGGTTCATAAGGTACATGAATGTCTCTCAGGACAGCAATTTCAATATTTTGCCTAAAATGTCATATAGTGTGCCTGAGTGTGATACTGTTATTTTACAGAATTATGTTCTTATGACTTTGTAATAAAATATTTAGTATCAATTACTAGCTCATAAAAAAGAGGCATTATTTGTGCTGGACCCAGTATGTCTCCACTATCCAAATGAAGGTGCAAAAACAGATGGTCTAAGTTTTAGGAACTTAACAAAGAAAAAAAATCATAAGAAAAGAACTAATTCAAAAACAATAAAACAAAGAGAAACTAATAAACAGACTCTAACAAGAAACATTTAGGTCTACTGTCATATATTGAGATGCTCAAGACAAGCTAAATGGGAAAACGTCTACTCAGGAAGACAAAGTGGGAAGAGAATAGTCAAGTAAGGCATGCTGATTGGTCTCTTCTCCTAGGAACTGAGAGTTACAGTTCATAGAGCCTGGAATCTTTGAGACAAGATAGACAGTGACTAAAGCAAAGAAAAGATTAGACTAATTTTGAACTGCCTTGCCACCTCAGGACAGCCTAAAGACCATATTGTTCTAGGGCTGGAAGGTCCCTTCAAGTGATAAGCTGGGAGATCCAAATTTAGATTCATGCCATTGTGACCTCTTTATTCCATTTTTCAAAACAGAAATAGAACAAACGTAAAAGGATGAACTTACTATCTTTAAATGGGACAAAACAGCTAAAGTTATTCATCCTTGATGAGTAACAGCATTTGTATTCCAAACATTCACTCTCCTTAAGATCTCCTCTATTACCGCAAGTCTTCACCTCCTGATTCTCCTTTGGAATACATGCTTTTGAAAACAAAATCCAAGAAATAGAATTCAGCATGATTAAAATAAGCACTTTCCCTAATTAAATAATTACTGCAAGACAAAAACAAACAAACAAACATTTAATTGGTACATTTAAAGAAAAGATTGAACAGCATATACAAATTGTGCTGAATGCTAAAAAAGAAGAGTTAAACTAAAAATTACAACAGCTGTTTAACATCAGATTTTTAATTCTAGATGAACTGCAGAAAAACACAGATGGTTAAGAAATCATTGGCAAGGGAGTTGAAAGTGCTATAAATCTTAAGCTGAGTAATAGTAATACAGATATAACACAGAAGGAACTAAATAACAAGAATAAGCCAAATGACCTTAAAACTAACACCTAATTAAAATAATACCATGAGTATCCTCTCTCAATTTTATTAAAGTACAGAAACTCAATGAATGCATCAATTAAACCACTTCAACATCAGCAAAGACGAATATATTATGAAGCATATTTTTACCTCTTGGTATAATTTGTTATATTTCTCTTCTTTAAAGACTGGCAATTCTTGAAGCTAAGATAAAAATAATGATAACTACCATTCACTAGGTCACCTACTTGGGTCAGGGATCCTGCTTTATGCACATTACTTTTAATCTTAAAACAAACTCTCAAAATGAGCTTTACCACCTCCATTTTAAAAATAAACACATCAAAGTAACTTGTACAAGGTCACAAATTTAATTCACTACCAGTTGGTCTGGATATTCATTTTCTTAACATGTTAAACATGTGAGAGTTTAGTCTACTTTGTTGTTATATACTCTAAGCAATATGTTCTTCAATTGTGCCAGGCCCAGAGTGACTCTCCTCTGCAGGTTTACAGCATCTGAAATACCACATTCAGGTTAAGCATCATACATCCAGAAAAGGGTGACAATAGTCAGGGCCTGGTCAGAGATCGGATGAATTTCCTGCATGCTGAGTTCCTCACTATTGGCATTGTCCAATAACCCCTTTCCAGGAATGGAAATAATATGAGAGATTTTATTTACTTATTTATTTTAACAGTAATTTTTATTTCCTTATTCTTTTTTTTTTTTTTTTTTTTTTTTGTACGTGGGTAGTTACCTGGCTGGGAATAGAACCCAGGCCACAGCATTGACAGCACCAGGGCCGAAGCCTTAAGCCACTACACCACCAGGGATCTCCCAAGAGATTTTAAATCATGTAAGAGACTGAACTAGATGATCTCTAAGGTACCTTCTAAATTTGAGCTTCTATTATGTTATACTTAAACTGTATGTGATAGACTATGCCAGAAACTAAAAGTAACTTAAAGACTCAAATTACTAAGAAACACTTGTAATTTTGAAGAATAAAAAGGACAGAACAATTTTTATCAGGTTTAAGTATATAATTTTGTTCTAAGAGAGAAGAATCATGTCACCTTTCAAGCTTCCATGCCAGTCTGTTTCAAAGTTATCTTTTTAATCTATAAGAGATTAATCTTTTACAAACAACAGCCTAATAGCAAAATGATAGACTTTTGTTTTAGTGCTTAAGTGGGAAGAGTGTTAATTTTCAAACATACAAAGGAAGAAATAAATTAAATTATTTCACATTTTATGAACTTGTAGTTATTCTTTTCAAAGAAAACAGCATATATATTTCATAAATATTTAATCACTGTTTTGAAATATTTAAATTAACCTAGATCAGATGATTCTCTTAAAATGAAATAGTTTGATTTTGTTAGGCAAAAACATTATCTTATATAATTGATTTTGACTCAACTTACTGTGCTTCGTTGCAGGAGTATTTTGGAAATGCAGATAAATATCTTATTGAGACTTTTTAAAGGTGGCTTCACTATTTGTATAATGTAGTTATAGGTAACTATGGGACAGTTGACATCTGCTATCTTCATAAGCTCTAATGCTGAAGTCGTCATTTGTTGTTTATGAGCAACTTTGGTACTCACTAAACCATTCTTATAGCTTTACAACATATCACCTTTTCAGATTTTTCTTTCTCCACTCAATTAGACCACAGCTGTATATTTAATTAATTTAAGGAGCTCATTTATTTTGCTATTCTCATTGGTAGTAAGTGTTATAATGCCTATTTTGTACTTATGAAACCAGTACAGATAAACATAAAGAGATTTATGCAAGACTACAAAAGAATTCAGTGCTAGAGTCTGGAATTAAACAGAGGATATAATTTTGTGCTTATATATGTATACCCAATTTTGTTACAATAAATACTGTATGATTTTCAATAAAAGCTTCATCTTTGTAATTTATATATGTCAATTTATTTGAAGATTCTCCTTGAAGGGCACCACATGCTGTACAAAATCACATGTGTTTATTTGTTGTTAATAATTCTCAGGTGTCATCATGTGCTTGATAAACACATTCTATACAGTATCACAAAAGACGATATGACTTGAAACCTGAACTTTTTATCATTAAAACAGAAGGTAAAACATCTGCTATGTTCTGTACATCAGAGCAACATAGAACCCTGATTAATGCCACAGAAGATATTGATTTCACAAAACTGGGCCAGTGACTGAATTTCAGGCAACACCATTAAGGCAAATTGTGAAAGGTTTAGATATCTGAGAAGGAATGTATTTTATAAAAAATAACAAACATGTATGAAACACCTTAAAAATACGGTCTCAGTTCATCCTTGCAATTCTTTGTGGTAAATGTTTTCATTTTAAAGATGAGGACACTGAGGTTTAGAAAGGTAATCTTGCCTAAGGCAAAGGCCAGAGTCAGTTCTATTCCACTCCAATGCCAAAAGACCACACTGCCTACTAAACATTTAACTATTATTTTCAAAACAAAGAGGTTTGGGAAGAAAAAAAATTAAACAAGAACTTACTTATTGGAAAAAAGTAAGTTAACCAAGTTTTCCATGTGTAAGTTTTTTCCAGAGATTGCCCACTAGGATTTTCATCACTCCTCAGATTATATTTGCTTGGAGACACAGAATTGAAGAAACCTTAAGGAAAAGTGATATTATTAATCCCACCATATAAAGCGTTTATAGCTACTATGATCCTTTAATAGTAATTACCTTTAGTTCAACTAGTTATGGAAAGTCTAGGAGCTAGTAGATATTATACTTACATCTCATAACAGCTTAGTTACTATTAATAATCAGAATGTCAAAATGCTTACACTATAGATCAACACATTCCATCATGCTATAAACTGAAATATAATAATAAACTTGGCTCTGTCAAACACCATTGACAAGTAAAGGTTCAGTCAATTAACAACTTGGAAACAGTATATATTCCATCTAAATCAAAGCCTATCACAGAAACTGGCAAATATGTTGGCTTCTTTATTTACTGATAAAAATTAAGGCCTTGGGAGAAAGTGTAAAACTTTCCTTATCATTCTTCCTCACTACTTCAAACAATCTGCTTTTAGTTTAATTTGCATGATTCCCTCTTACATAAGAGGAAAGGATATCCATTTTTGATCTCCTAACATGGATTTGTCCATATCATTAAATATTTTCAAACACTATCTTTAATAACTTCACAGTATTTCATTATACAGCTCTATTATAACTGTCTAAACCATTCCTCAAAAGAAAGATATTTAGATTATTTACAGTTTACTGATATTATAAAGAAAACAGCATAGAACTCATACATACAGGGAATAGATTAGTGGTTGCCAGAGATGGGGGTGGGGTTGAGAGAAATGGGTGAACGAGGTCAAAAGGGGCAAAATTTTTATTATAAAATAAATAAGCCATGGGGATGTAAGCATGGTGATTCTTGTTAATACTACATTGCATATTTGAAAGTTGCTAAACATATAAATCGTAAAGTTGTCATCACAAGAAAAAAATGGTACTATGTATAACAGATGTTAACTAGATTTATTGTGGTGATTTCATTACAAATATCAAATGAAATTATGTTGTTGTACATCTGAAACTAACATAATGTTACTTGTCAATTGTACCTCAACTACAAAAAAAAAATAAAGAACACTACAATGATTATGACTGGAACTATATATTTTCAGGTATATAATCAAAATCCCTTGGGATAAATTATTAAGGAATGGCTTTTGACCTTGACCACACTACCTCCAGCAAGGCTCCTTCAAGGTACACTTCTTCCAGTAGTTGGTACAAGTGCCAGTTTTCTTGCATCCTCACCTCCCTGCTGCTGTTTCCAGTTCAATGGCCAAAATAATGGTACCTCTTCTGTTTTAATTTGCATGTTTAGTCATCAGTGAATTTACATCTTTCATACATTTGTTGCAGAGTAAAGAATGTAATCCTTAATCTGCCACATATGTTGCAAATATTTTTCAAGATAGCCAGTTACCTTTATATTTTTATGTTGTTTTGGGAAGTTAAAAAGTTTCAAATGTTTTATGTAAGCAAACAAATAAATCTCTTTATTATTTCTGCCTTTCAGGTTACATTCAGAAATACATTCTACACTTTAATATTTCCTTCTAACACTTCTACTATTTCGCTTTTTAAATTTAAATTTTTAATTCACCTAAAATATATTTTGGAGTATGTTATAGAGCAGGAATACACTGTGTTCCAGTTGTCCTGCTATTTATTAAATCCACCCTTTCTTACTTTTGACACCCCCATCATATTCTGTTTCTTGACTAACTATATTCTGTTCCACTAATCTATCTGATCATACACTAATATCACTGTCATAATTTATCTTATATTGTAATCTGTTTAATAACTGATCTGGCAATCATTTTATTAGTCTTCATTATCAAAATTTTATTCTCCACTCTGAAGAATTTTTAGATGCATCTTACAATTATTTTGTCAAATCAAAAACTTCTAACAATATTTTATTGTAATTATGTTCACTTATTTAACATTCATTGAAAACACATTTAATGTATGTCTCCTATGCTACAAGGTCTGACAATTAAGTTCATGAACTTGCCACCATGCACTTACATTGGCATCACTGTACAAACAATTCAGTAAGGTTTCATAACTTTGGTATATCTGTGTCTCACAGCTATGTTCATGTAGATGTGTGGTGGTGTCTTGCTGAGTGGTGTTCATTATTGTTGTTATGTATTTTTGTGTGCTGTCCTGAGAATGTTGGAGCTTGAATTAGAGCAATGAACAAACATTAAATTTCTTAGTAAACTTGGCAAGAGTCCAAGTGAAATCAGGGACATGTTAGTTAGTCCAAGTATACGGCATTCACTGCCATGAAAAAAACAGCAGTGTAAAAATGGAGTAAACATTTTTCTGAAGGGAAAGAAAATGTCAATGATGAAGAGAGGTCAGGGCAGCCAGTAACAAAAAAAAAAAAAACTGATTAAAAAATTTCATTTAATTGTGCATCAAAATCATTGGTTGGTTGTGAGAAGCATAGCAGACCAAGTATTCACTGGTAAACAGTTAGGACGATCTTAACTGAAAATCTTGGTATGAGAAAGGTGTTTGCAAAAATGATCCCAAAAGAGCTCACTAATGAACAAAGGCAATGGAGAGCTGAAGTTTGCTAAGACATTTGGGAGAGACAAGATGATGTGTGGGCCATGTTATCACTGGTGATGAAACATGGGTATACCACTATGACCCCGAAACAAAGTGTCAAAGTGCACAATGGAAGTCAGCCAATTCTCCAGGACCAAAAAAGTTCTGTCAGTCCAAATCAAGAGTCACAACAATATTGCTAACCTTTTGTGATATCAGAGTAATTGTTCATTATGTATTTGTACCAACTGGATGAACAGTTAACCAAGTTTACTATTTGGAAATTTTGAAAAGCCTGTGTGAAAAAGTTGGAAATGACCTGAACTTTTTGCATCAGCTCACAGGGTACTGTGCAAGAGAGATTTCAGCCAATAAATAAGTAACTGTATTGAAATCCCCTCCCTACTCACCTGATCTGGTCCCCAATGACTTTTTCTTCACCTGAAGATAAAGGAAATATTGAAAGGAAGACATTTTGATGACACCCAGGACATCAAGGGTCATATGACAACAACTCTGATGACCATTCCAGACAGAGTTCCAAAATTGCTTTGAAGGGTATACTAGGATCTATCTTTCATTGGTGCATAGCTTCCCAAGGAGAGTACTTCAAAGGTGACTATAGCAATATTCAGCAACGAGGTATATAACACTTTTTCTAGGAAGAGTTTACGAACTTAATTGTTACACTTCATAGGTATGAATTCAGATAAATGTAGACTCACTTGAAGACAACTGACAATTGTATAAAACTTTCTCACCCAAGAATAAGTTTGTTTCTCTACTCATTCAAGTCTTTTCTTTATCTCCCTGAGTAAGGTTTATAGTTGCATTCATTAAAGGTTCTGTATCTTACTTATTATTATTCCCATATATCATGTATATTTTGTTGTTATGTGAATATGATCTAGTTCACCACATTTTGTAGCTGATTGTTGCTCTTGTGTATGAAAGCTATTGATTTTGGTTCATGTATTTTCTAACTTACCACCTTATTTGACTCTTGCTAGCTCTCACTATTCCTCAGTTTCATTCCAGATCCATAAAATCATATTGTCACTAAATATAGATGGTTCTGTCTCCTTTCTTTCCAATGTTAACAGCTCATTTATTTTTCCTCTCTCATCGCAATGCCTAGAACTTCTGAAACTACACTAAACAATAGCTATGATAACAGGCATTCTCAAGTCAATCCTGACTTTAATGGAAATGCACTAGTGTTTCACTATTAAGTCTATGTTTGGTTGCTGATTTAAGATAAATATATTCTTTTCATTAAATTAAGGATTTACTCTTCTTGTTCTAGTTTACTACAAATTTTCTGTTGTTATTTTGTTTCATTTTTAATCAAAAATGGAAGTGGGATTTTATCAAATGCTTTTAATATTTATGGTCATGATCACATTTCCCTTTTTCTATTAATTATTCAATATTAATATATTTTAAAATATTAAAATATTGTTGCATTCCTGAAATAAATCCACAAGTGCTAATGCTTTATGTAGAATTTGTGGATCAACATTCCTAAGTGAAACGTGTCTGCAGTTTTTTGTATTTGCTATTTCTTTAGGTTTTGGCATGAAGATTTTATCTGATTCATAAAATAATCTGGGAAGTTTCTCATTTTTTTATATACTGAAATAGTTTAAACAGCATAGGGAATATTTAATCCATTAAAAATTTGGGAAAAGTCATACATAAATAGTCTGAGTCTGTATTTTGTGGAGGGGTAATGCCTTAATGACTTTTCACTCCTTTGTGTTCATGAATCAATTTTAATTGCAATTTTTCTGGGAAACCGTTCACTTGTAAAATAATTATCTGAATGGAATCATAAGAATATTCACTGATAATTTTAAATATCCTTTATATCAATGATAATATCCATTTTCATATTTTAATGAGACCAACATCAATACATATCCACTTGAATGTAGTCTCAGGCTGTAAGGTACTTTATTGTGATATGAACTTTATTATTTGAATATGAACTTTATCCTACATGTTAAATCAAACTAAATTGTACTATTGGAATGCTCAATATCTTTAAGTTTTCTGTCAAAAACTAAGATACGTATTAGTCTCCCACCATGACTGTAATTTTGTCTATTACTAGAATTTCTAAAAAAATTTGTTTTATTCAAGACTATGCATATATGTTCATTCATTACAGTTTTATCTTCACTATGCATTACATATCTTGACAATAGTAAAAATAACCCTCAGGGCACCTACTATGTAATGTTATTCAGCAATACTGGGAGACATAGAAGATCTACCTAATACATAGAGACAAATACAGGAAGGTATCCAAAATGAGGAAACAAAAAACATTTCTCAAATTAAAGAACAGCAAAAAAATTCCAGAAGAAGAACTAAACAAGATGGAAGCAAGCAACCTATCAGATACATAGTTCAAAATGATGATTTTAAGGATGATCAAGGAACTTAGTGAAAACTCCAACAGAAAGATAGCAAGTAAAGAAGGACATAGGAAACCATAAAAAAGAACCAGTCAGAAATGAAGAATACTATAATTGAAATTCAGAATGCAATAGAAGGAATCACCAGCAGACTAGATGGAGTAGAGGACCAAATCAGTGAATTGGAAGACAAGATAGCAGAAAACATCCAGTAAGAACAGCAAAAAGAATCCAAAAAAATGAGGAAGTTTAAGAGGCCTCTGGGACATCATCAAGCACAACAACATTCACATCAAAGGATTACCAGAAGGAGAGAAGAGAAAGCAAGGAACTGAGAACCTATTTGAAGAAATAATGGCTGAAAACTTCCCTAACCTGGCTAAGGAAACAGATATACAAGGCGAGGAAACACAGAGTCCAAAACAAGATGAACTCAAATAGGCCCACATCAAAACATATTATAATTAAAACTGGAAGGTTAAAGATAAAGAGAGAATACTAAAAGGGAGCTCCCATAAGATGTCAATTGATTCCTCAACAGAAACTCTGCAGGTCAGAAGGAAGTGGCAGAAAATATTCAGTGTGATGAAAAAGCAAAGACCTGCAACCAAGATTACTCTACCCAGCAAGACTATCATTCAAAATCAAAGGGCAAATAAAGAGCTTCTCAGACAAAACAAACAAACAAACAAAAATGCTACAGGAGTTGATCACCACCAAACCAGTATGACAAGGAATGATAGAGGGATTGCTATAAGATGGGAGCGGGGAAGAAGCAAAATTATGAACAATAAAATGGCAATAGGTACACTTCAACAATTACCTTCAATTTAAATGGATTAAAAGCTCCAATCAAACACATGAATGGTATTGCACTGAATGGAGTGTCAAACAGAGGAAGATGGATGCAAGGTGACTTTACTTGTTGGTAAAATCCAAAGAAGGAAATAAACAGGTGAAACGTGGGAATAATTCATGGACAGAAAACATTTGGTTTGCTGCCGGGTGGGAGGAGGGTTGGACGAGGGGGTGAAATAAGAAAGAGAGATTAGGAAGTTCACTTTGGGGTTTACAAAGTAATGTCTGTAGGGTATAGCATGGGAATGTTGTCAGTAATGTTGTGGTAGTTGTGGGTGGCATCAGATGGGTACTGGATTTGTGGGGGTGATGGGAGGAGGGTGATAGCAGTGGGTGAAAAAGGGAAAAAAATCAAGTAGTACAAATTCATAGTCACAAAATAGTCACAAGGATGTAAATTGCAGCATAGGGTATATAATCAATAACATTGTAATAATTATATGTTGTGTCAAATGGGAACCAGATGTATTGGAATGAGAATTTTGTAAGTTATATGGGTGTCTCATCACTGTGTTGTATGCCGGAAACCAATATATAATAATATTGTATATCTAATGCAATTGAAAAATAAAAATAAATGAGAAAGAGAGACAAGGAGGATTGTTTAAGAGGCCTCTGGGACATGCATGTAAATGTAGCAACATTCACACATCATAGGGGTACCAGAAGAAAAAGACAGAGAGCAAGGAATTGAAAACCTATTTGAAGAAATAATGATGGAAAACTTCCCTAACCTGGTAAAGAAAACAGACAAATAAGACCAGGAGGTTCAGAGAATCCCACATAAGATAAACTGAAGGAAGCCCACACCGAAACACAACATAGTTAAAAGCCAAAGGTTAAAGATAAAGAGAACAATCTTAAAAGCAGCAATAAAAAAGCAGTTAGTTAACTTATGAGGGAACTCCCATAAAACTGTCAGCTGATTTCTCAACAGAAACTTTCGAGGCCAGACAGGATTGGCACAAAATAGTCAAAGTGATGAAAAGTAAGAACCTACAGCCAAGATTATTCTATCCAGCAAAGGTATCATTTACATTGAAGGACAAATAAAGAGCTTACCAGACAAGAAAAAGCTAAGAGTTCATCACCATCAACACCAAAGATATTAAAGGGAGGGAGAAAGAGAGGGAAAGGGAAAGGAGGCAGAAGAGGGAGAGGATGAAGAAGAGAGAGGAAGAAGAAGAGGAAGAGGAGGAGGAGAAGAAGAGGAAGTGGAAGAGGAAGAAAAAGAATAATAAAATGGCAATAACTATATATCTATCAAAAATTACTTTAAATGTAAGTGGATCAAATGCTCCAATCAAAGGGAAGCTGAATGGATAAGAAAATAACACCCTACCATATGCTTGCTACAAGAGACTCACTTCAGATTGAAAGACATATATAGACTGAAAGTAAAGAAATGGAAAAAGATATTTCATGAAAATGAAAATGAAAAAAAATTTGCGTATCAATACTTATACCAGTTAAATAACCTTTAAAACAAAGGCTATGGAAAAAGACAAAGGACTCAGTAATTCAACTTCTGGCTGTTTATCTGAAGAAACCCAAAATGCCTACTTTGAGGTGACATGGGCATCCATATCTTCATTGCAGCATTGTTTACAATGGCCAAAATATGGAGGAAACTTTGGTGGGTGTCCATCAATGGATTAATGGATAAAGAAGATGTGGTATATATGTACAATGGAATATTACTCACCCCTAAAAAGGAATGAAATCCTGTCATGTGTAACAACATGGATGGACCGAGAGGATACTGTATTAAGTGGAGTAAGTCAGAGAGAGAAAGATATAAGCCATAGGATTTAGCTCATATTTGGAATATAAATTAAATAAATAAACAAAATAGAAGCAAACTCATAGATACAAAGAATGATGGTTGCCAGATGGGAAGATGGATGAGGGATGGGTAAAAAAGAAGAAGGGATTATAAAGTGCAAATTGGGAGATATCATATTTCCTATGTATAAAGCATGCTCCCCTGTACAACGTGCACCCACATTTTTGGCCCAAACTTTTAGGGAAAAAATCTTTTGTTTTAATTTTTTAATTCAAATTTTTATTTGTTTATGTTTAGGTACTTGTTTTTTGGATTATAAAGGAATTTTAGCATTTATTGTTAAACATATTATGGTACAAGAAATTTTATGTAACAAATAATTACAAAACATAAGAAGACAAAAAAGCTACAAGAAATTTTATGTATAAAATTTTTATATAAAAATGATTATCATATTTCAGGGTATTAATTTGCATACAGATATCATAATTGATTTCTAGAGTTACACGTTTAACTCATAAGCATAAATAAAAAGAGGGTGGTCATTAAGATGGTAGCACGGCAGGAGACTCTTGAAACTTCTAGAGAATACAACAGATAAATAAAACAAAATCTGAACAGAGAATCCTTAAGTGGCACAGAGCCTAGGCTGAGAGAACCACTCATCACCAGAAAATGCCTAAAGATCTTAGAAAGGGAGGCAAGCAAAAGAGAGGGGAATGAGCAGATGGTCCATGGTTGGCCACCTGGAGCCCAGCAGAAGAGGAAGTGAACTGGGAGTCTGGGAACACTGGCCAAAACACAGTGCAACCCCAAGCCATTTGGAAGCAGAGAATTGACAAGGGTGGAGGTACAGGTGGCTGAAATGGGTGCAACCCTGGGTGTCTTGGGACATAAACATACAGACTTGGATGAGTTAGGGCCTGAGTAGAGGTGCCTTACACGAGGCCTTACATGGCCCAGGGTAGGCTAGGGATACAGCCAGAGCATGGGTGCAGGCCTGGAAGAGCTCAAGGCCAGTAGCTGAGGGATGCAGCAGTGTTGATCCAGTCAAAGGATGGCACTGGGCAAGCTGGAGACTGAGAACCAGGGGCTATGGAAATGCTGACCAAGAAAGGTCACAATCCTGGGCAAGGCACAGGCTCAGGAGAAGGGAGAAAGACAGAGTGAAAGGCATCTGCCTGCAATGGCCTTTTCTGCTCTTGATGGGGAGATAGGCATGGGTTGCGGCTGAACCCAGTGCCCAGGATAGCATGTGATCTCAGGTCATGCAGCAGTTGCAATCAGCCCTGCCTTCACAGCCAAGCAAAACCCAGAAATACAGAGCCTCGTGGCTTCTCCTGACTCTCTTCCCAGACTTGGCCCCCCAACTGCACCTAGTATCTGCAGTCAGCCACAAAAAGGGAAACAGCCATTATGTGGTGACATAAACAAGGCTGCACCTGCTTTTTCCCCAACAAACGGTGCCTCATCCTTCCTGCTGAAACCAGCAGGGATGCTCAGGGAAACTGCAACACACAGGTACATCTTAAGACTGCCCTGGGATTCCAGAGAAATGTAATACCATTGCCTACCACATCTTCCCAAAGAAGAGGTGCAGTGAGACCAAGGTGACTGGAACAAATTATAGAAGCCTGTCTCCCAGGAGATCTTCCAATGTAAGAAGACTAAACAGACAAGAGAAAATGTTTTAAGAGATGGCAGTGACACCCATTGGGAAGCGAAAGAAAGACTTCTTCATATTTGCCTGGTCAAAAGTCCTTATGACCAGGAAGAGAACAATGACACTCTTGGTAACACAGCTGCACAGAAAAACAAAACAAAACAAAACAAAACATAAAGAAAGACAAGAAAAGAAAACTCTCCAGAAAAGAAACTGTAAGATATGGAATTATAAGATCTAATTGACACAGAATTCAACACTACAATTCTAGTAATACTCAGACAGATCAAAGAAAATTGCCAGAGCACACAGAGGGAGTTAAATGATCTGAGAAAATAAATCTGTGAACAAAGGGAAAACCTTAACAAAGAAATTGAAATGATTAAAAAACAAACAAACAAACAGAAATTCTAGAGACAATGCATAAAAGAAATGAAAACTGAATTAGCTAGCATGGGAAACAGGGCCAAACAGATGAAGGAAAGAATTAGTGATTTAAAATAGAAATATGGAATTGTCACAGAAGAAAGAAGAGAGATATCTGAGAACCACAAGAAATAAAAGAACAATACAAGAAATATCTGACACCATTAGAAAGAACAACATAAAAATAATGAGTACCAAAAGGGGCAGAGCAGAAATCCAAAGAGAGCTTATTCAAACAAATAGTAGAAGAGAACATTCTAAATCTTTGGAAAAAAACTGGAACCCCAAACTCAAGAAGAAAACAGGACCCCTAACTATCTGAATTCTAGCAGACCTTCTCAAAGGCACATTTTACTGGAAATGTTAAAATTCAAGGACGAAGAAAGAATTCTAAAAGAAGCCTGGAAAAACAGGACTGTAACCTATAAATGAAAGCCCACCAAACTGTCATCAGACCTCTCAGAAGAAGCTTTAACAGCAAGGGGGGAGTGGAATCAAATATTTAAAATACTGAAAAAGAGAAATTACCAGCCAATAACAATTTATCCACCAAAGTTATTCTTAAGATATGAATGAAGAATAAAGAACTTCTGAGAAATACAGAAGCTGAGGGAATTTTCTAGCCCAAAACAGGCATTTCAGAAAGTACTGAAGAAGGCTATTTGATCTGAAACAAAAAGTCAAAATAAGTGGGAAAACATTTGCACAATAGAAGCATAAAAGTAGAGGAAATAAATGTTTAAATTTCTAAAACAGAATGAAGATAAGAAGCATGCTTAAGAAAAGGAATCACTATATACATGAAACTTTCTTTTTCATTAACCTCATAGCAAATACTCAAACAAAACTCAGAACTAAGACACATTACAAATTAAAAAAAAAAAAAGAGGAAAGAGAAGGAAACTCAAGAACACCATCAAACAAAATAAAAAGCAAAAAATCAATTGATAGCAAGAAAAAAACAAAGAAGAAATCAAGACACCAAGCTACAAAAAATTGAAAGATAAAATGGCTATAGGAAATCCTCACTTACTAATCACCACGCTAATTGTAAATGGCCTGAACTCACCAATAAGAAGGCACAGAGTAGCAGACTGAATTAAAAAACAAAACCCATCTATATGTTGTCTCCAAGGGACATATTTCAGCCACAAAGACAAACACAGACTTAAAGTGAAAGTGGGGAAACAACACTCCAAGTAAATGGCATCCAGAGAAAAGAAGGAATAGCCATACTGAAACCTGATGAAACAGATTTCAGGATAAAAAAGGTAACAAGAGACAAAGATAGATATATCATAGTGATGAAAGGGACAATACAACAAGAAGACATGATACTTATGAACATATATGCCCCCAATAAGGAAGCACCAAAATTTACAAAACAGCTACTAATAGATCTAAAAGGAGAAACTGACAAAAACACAATTACACTAAGGGACCTACACACCCTCCTAACAGCCATAGAAAGATTATCCAAACAAAATAAATAAGGAAATATCAGCTTTAAATGACACATTGTAGCGACTGGACATAATTGATATTTACAGGACACTACATCCTACAACACAAAACCATCCATTTTATTCTAGTGCACATGGAACATTCTCAAGGATAGACCACATGCTGGGACACAAAACTCGCCTCAGCAAATTCAAGAAGATTGAAATCATACTAAGTGTATTTTCAGGCCACAAAGCTTTGAAATTGGAGATCAACTACAAAAAGAAAGCAGAGAAAAATCACATAAACATGAAGATTAAGCAATCACTGGATCAAAGAACATATAAAAGAAGATATTAAAAATACATAGAAACCAATGATAATGAAAATACGACGTTTCAAAATTACTGGGATGCAGTGAAAACAGTAATAAGAGGAAAATGTGTATCATTACAGGCCTATCTAAAGAAACAAGAAAAGTCACAAATAAATATCCTAACATCCCATCTTAAATAACTAGAAAAAGAAGATCAGAAAAAAATTTAATGTTAGCAGAAGGAAAGAAATAATAAAAATTACAGCAGAGCTAAACAAAATCAGGAACAGAAAGAGAATAAGGAAAATAAATGCAACAAAGAGCTGGTTCTTTGAAAAAATTAACAAAATTGACAAGCTCCTTGCTATACTAAACAAAGGATGAAAAGAAAGGACACAAATATCCAATATTAAAAATGAAAGGGGAGAAATTATGTGATACCACAGAAACACAAAGGAACATAAGAAAATATTATGAAAGACTTTATGCCACTAAATTTAACAACCTAAAAGAAATGAAAAAGTTTCTGAAAACGTATAGTCTACCTAGACTGAACCAAAACAACTAGATAATCTAAATAGATAAATCCACAGTAAGAATATTAAAACAATCATCTAAAACCTCCCCAAAGTCAAAAGCTCAGGACCAGAACATCTCACCAATTAGTTTAATCAAGCACTCAAAGAGGAACTAATGTCTTTTCACCTCAAACTCTTCCAAAAACTGAAGAAGAGGTAATATTTCCGGAGTCTTTCGACGAGGTCAACATAACCCTAATACCAAATCCTGGTAAGAATAACACACAAAAAAAGAAACCTATAGACCAATATCTCTTATGAACACAGATGCAAATATCCTAAATAAAATGCTAGCAAATAGAATACAGCAATGCATTGAAAAGATTATACACCGCAATCAAATGAAAGTCATCCCATGCACACAAGTGTGGTTCAACATACACAAGTCAATCAATGTGATACACCACATAGACAATCTAAAAGATAAAAACCATATGATTATATCAATTGATGCAGAAAAAGCATTTGATAAGCTAAAACATCCATTTATGCTCAAAATACATAATAAAATGGTATATAAGGAAAGTACCTCAACATAATAAAGGTTATATATGACAAACCCTCAGCTAATATACTGAATGAGGAAAAACTGAAGCTTATTCTCCTAAAATCAGGAATAAGACAGGTATATTCCCTGTCGCCACTGCTATTCAGATAGTACTGGAAGTTCTAGCCAGAGTAATCAGGGAAAAGAAAGGAATAAAAGGTATCCAAATTGGGAGAGAAGTTAAACTGTTACATTTTGCAGATGACATGATCTTTTATATAGAAAATTCTAAAGACTCCACCAAAATATTATTAGAAATAATGAACAAATACAGTAAAGTTGCAGGATATAAAATCAATGTACAAAAATCAATTGCATTTCTATATACCAAAACTTCAAAAAAAGAAATAAGAAAAACAATACTTTTGTGACAACAACAAAAAGAGTAAAATACTTAGCAATAAACTTAACAAAGAATATAAAAGACTTATATACTGAAAACTGTAAGACATTACTAAAGAAAATTAAAGAGTACACAAAGAAATGGAAAGATATTCCATGTTCATGGATTGGAAGAATCAACATAGTTAAAATAGCTATAATACCCAAAGCAATATACAGATTTAATGCAATTCCAATCAAAATCCCACAGACGTTCTTTTAAGAAATAGGTAAAAGAATCATCACATTCCTATGGAACCACAAAAGACCCCAAATCGCCAAAGCAATCCTATACAAAAAGAATAAGGCTGGAGGCATCACACTCCCTGATTTCAATCTATAGTACAAAGTGGCAATAATCAAAACAACTTAGTATTGACTGAAAAACATACACACACCAATGGAACCGAATCAAAAACCCAGAAATAATCCCACAAATATATGGACAGATAATTTTTAACAAAGCAACGAAAAACATACAATGGGGAAAGAAAGCCTCTTCAGTAAATGATGCTGGGAAAATTGGAAAACCACATGCAAAAGAATGAATCTGAACTGCAAACTGTCTCCATATATCAAAATTAATTAAAAATGGATTAAATACCTCCATTTAGGACCCCAAAAATAAACTATATAGAAGAAAATATTGGTACTAAACTTATAAACCTCGAGTTCAGGAAGGACTTCATGAACCTGACTTCAAAGGCAAGAGAAGTAAAAGCAAAAATAAGTAAATGGGAATATATCAAACTAAAAAGCTTCTGTACAGTGAAAGAAATCATCAACAAAGCAAAGAGACCTCCAAGTGAATGGGAGAAAATATTTGCAAACAACACCTCTGATAAGGAGCTAATATCTAAAATATTTAAAGAACTCGTACAACTCAACAAGAGAAAAACAAATAATTCAATAAAAAATGTGCAGAAGATCTGAACAGACATTTCTCCCATGAAGACATATAAATAGACAACAGATCTATTTAAAAATGCTGAACTTCACTAGCTATTGGGGAAATGAAAATTAAAACAAAATGAGATCCCACTTCACACCTGTTAGAATGGCTATTATCAACAAGACAACAACATGTGTTGGAGAGAGTGTGTAGAAAAAGAAACCCTCATATATTGCTGGTGGGAATACAAACTGGTACCACCATTATGGATGACAATATGGAGGTTCCTCAAAAACTAAGAATAGAGTCATCATATGACTTGGCAATCCCTCTTCTAGATACCTACCCAAAATATTTGAAAACCTCAGTCCACAAAGATATATATACTTTAATGTTCATCGCAGCACTATTCATGGTAGTCAAGTTATGGGAACAGCTAATATGTTCTCTAATAGAAGACTGGATAATGAAGTTTTGGTACATTTACACAATGGAATACTACTGAGCCATAAGAAAAGGTAAAATAAGGCCTTTTATGACAACATTGATGGCCCTTGAGATCATCATGCTAACCGAAATAAGCCAAACAGGGAGAACCAAGAACTACATGATTCTACTTACATGCGGAACATAAAATTGAAAGCAACAAAGAAACAAAAATTCATGGACATAGTCAATAGCTTAGTGGTTATATGAAGGTAAGAGAGGAGGGCAGTGGAGGAGAACGGACAGGTACTCGAATATATGGTGATGGAAAGAGAAATGACGCTGGGTGATGAACACATAATACAACACATAGACAATGTATTGTAGAATTGTGCACCTGGAACCTATGTAATTTTTACTAACCAATGGCACCTCAATACATTTAACTAACTAATAAATAAATAAATAACATTTATATATATGCAGAATTAGTACCACCTATCTGTAATGTGCATCCTTATTTTTACCTCACGAACTTGGGCAAAATAAGTTGGCATTAAACAAGGCAAAATATAATAATCATTAGGTTGTAAAGTACAGCATACAGAATTATAGTCAATGACATTGTAATAGCTATGTATGGTGTCAAAAGAGTACTAGATTTATCAGGGTGATAACTTTGTAAGTTATATCAATATCAAATCACTATGTTCTACACCTGCAACTAATATAATATTTATGTTAATTCTAATTTAAAAATAAGAAAATATTTTTTAAAAATTTATCATGACACCAAACAAAGTTGACATCACTTACCCTATGGCCAACTCCATAAAATTCCCTTTAACATCTCTCTTCTTTCATTCCCTGGGAGAAACTGTCCTCCTGTCCTCTCTCCACCAGCACCCAATTTTTCTCAGATATTCCTCTCCACCTTGTTAGGCTGTAGCATCTTTCTCTTTCTCCATCAGTTTTCCTATGCAGAACAATTCCATCCTTTGTGCCTCTAATTTGCATCTGTACACCCATTAATATCCACAGCAAACAAAAAATTAAGAGGCAGCTTTTTTAAATGGCAGAAACAAAAAGTAAAGAACCATTTTGTTTGCCTATCCCAAGGAATTTTTATTTTTTAATTTCCCTATTACAAAAAGACTGAAAACTTAACTGCATTTCAATGGGAAAAGATAACAGACACAAAGCGGCAGATTTCACGGGGATGTGACCTGTGCAATCTGTAGAGTCTGGTTCCTAGAAGGGCCCCAACTTTACTTTAATATTCTTGAAATATATAATAAATTTTGAACAAGAAACCTCACATTTTCATTTTGCAAATTATGTTGCCATCCCTACTCTGCAGAAAGATCTCTTAGATGAGGAACTAGATTAAAGAAAGGGTGAGGAGACAGAATGGGAGCAGTGGCTAATGGTATCAGTTTGGAAAGTGTTCAACAGGGGCTTTAGTAAGTTTAAGGTGTACTTAGAATGCAGCCTTTCTGGGCTTTGGCCTCAAATAGACCTGAATGTGCATTCTGGCTTGGTCATGTACTAGTTGATGAATTTGGACAAGTCAGTAAACTCTCTGCATTAGTTCACTTATTTGCAAAATGGGGGTAATATTTATTTTGGAGGATTGTAAGGTTAAATGAAGTCAAACATGAAGTGCCCAGTAAAACAAGTAAATATTTTCCTAGCTGTTTTTCATTATTTAATTTACTGTTTATAATTTTAAATTTAGTAACATTACTTTGTTTTCAGGATATTTATTTGTATAAACAATTATTTTAACATTAAATATGGCCACTTTTCCATATATAACTGTGTTATAATTTGCTTTAAAAATAAATATTTATGCAAAAAGTGAGACAGTTTAAAGGAAAATATGAATAACTTGTAGTATTAAGAAAATCAGGAGTTGTGAAAGTTTTATACAAATGACTGAGGCAGGAGAAAGACCCAACTAGCGAGATCTCCTGAATTATTAGACAAAGTACTTGAAGACTACAGAGGTAAAGTCACACATCAAGGCAGTAGCAG
The DNA here is from genome assembly GCA_004026885.1 of Lyroderma lyra. NCBI lineage: Eukaryota > Metazoa > Chordata > Mammalia > Chiroptera > Megadermatidae > Lyroderma > Lyroderma lyra. The sequence continues at coordinate 47,041 of PVJL010009175.1, forward strand.
AATTAAGACAATTCGGGACTCCCAACTCCTTGATCAGGGCTCCTCCTCACAAATGGTTAAAGCAAGAGCAAGCTCAGTGCTTAATGAGGTACATGGCAGGCAGTGAGACCTATATCTATGTGTACTGCATCATTCACTCCCCAACAACAACAAATAAATGAAGTATTCTAGTATAATGATACAGAAACTGGTCACCAGGTTTTGTTCATGGAGCTAACACATTCTGAAAATATTAGCTATTGGTCAATCGTTACTTCCCCATTTTTTTACCTCCCCCAAAAAGACGTGCAAAAGGACTGGCCCAATAGGTTACAGAGAAATGGTGGAGAACATGGGATCAAACTCCCAGTTCCCAGGTTGCTGGTTTCCTCATCCTATGTGCCACTAGTCTGTATGTCTTCTGCATAAATATAACATGAAAAGCAATGTGGCTTGGGAGTCTAAATGACAATACAAAGTAGAGGTATTTCAGAGTTACCTCAGGTCTCTCAACCTCAAATTCCCTTGGTGGCATTAAGTCTAAGAGAACTCAGATGGGTTTGTCTAGGCAGGAGAAGGGAAATTTTAGCTCTAGGACCATGTCCCTGCTTTAACCATAATATTCCAGGGTCATGGCCAAATTATCTTGCCTCGCAGCATGTATTAGCTAAACTCATTGTAACAAAGTACCATAAACTGGGAGGCTTAAAACAAAAATTTATTATCTCACAGTTCTGTAGGTTGGAATCCTCAATCAGGATGACAACAGGGTTTCTTAGCTTCAGAAGGCTGTGAGGGAATGCCTCTCCCCATGGGTGACATCTCCCTGTGTGTAGTCAGAGTTTTTCTTCTATAAATGTCTACTTCTGTGTCTAGATACTCCTTTTATTAGGACACCAGTCATTTTGGATTAGGGCCCACCTCATTTTACCTTGATTGCCTCTATAAAGACCTTATCTCCAAATAAAGTCAAAATATGAGGTAATGGGAGTTAAAATTCCAACTTATTTTTGTCGGGAAATGTAATTCAACCCATAATATATTGTATTTAGTTACATTAATTAAGTTAGATCATTTTAAATGAAAAATAAAATTTAATCCATCCAGTCACAGATTACTTCCTGGAAATCTGGGAAATCTGACTATATGAAAAATGAATAATGGTTTCTCTCTCTCTCAGAAAAAAATATTAAACCTATATTGGTAAAAGTCCTCATGGAAATAAAAACAAAAATCACACTGAATAACAGTGTTTTTTTGTAAGAGTTCTACTCAAAATAGAAATAGAAAAATGAAGAATTCAAAGACTAAGAAAAAATAATATACAATTTATAGTGAAATTTTTAAACTTGCTTTTTCAGAAAATAAAAGAGTTCTCAGTTTGTAAGGCTCTCAGGTGCATCTGTAATTAATGTTTACAAATATAGTAAAAGTAATTCAGAAATACTTTAGTATTTTAAATGAATAGTAGAAAATATAAGTAATATTATTTGTAAACATCATTAAAAAGTATATTAAAATATTTTTTGAGAGCAGAAATCATATTCAACTTATTTAAAATAAATGATAAAAGAATGCATAGCATATACTCTAAATCTGAATTTCATGCCTCACAAAAAGTTATAAACCCACAGTTTTGACAAAGTATATAGAGGTCTCTGTTCCTTTTGCTTACAATGCCTCTGCCCAGTTTTTGCCTCCTGTTTGATGGTGGGAGGACCTTAGTTGGGGAGCTGGAAGGCCTCTGGGGAGGACAGGGAAAGAGAAGTCATTGAGATTACAAGTAAGGATGGTGGAAGGGATTTGAGTTTGAGGCTCGAACTTGAGGGTTAGAGGAAGACTGAGAAAGCCAAGGCCTTAATGCAGATGAAGAGATTGAGTACCACTCTGAGGTGGTTGAGAGGGAGGGAGGCCACGGGAGGCAAGGTAGAGAAGGCTCTTTTGAGAAGCCCATATTGAAGCTAAGGAGAACAGACCAGAGATAAAGGAAAATTATTTGAGGGTGGGGGGGCACAAAAAAGAATCGGAGGAGGAGTTGGGAAGACTGTGAGTGAAGAAAGTGAGGCAGCAAAACTACTGTGTAAAAGAAGGAAACAAAGACCTCTGGGGGAAAAGCAGTGAACATCATTGGGTGGTAGTAAGGGAGGAGAAACCTGTTGACAGGAAGAAGGGGATCCCTTGAAAGGCTAAAAGAGACATCTGAAAGGGGAATGAAGGGGAATGAGTGAAGGCCTAGAGGAAGGTAAATAAGGAGGAAAGGGAAGGATTTTGACTGAGATATGAAAGACTTTGTAAGGGTTAGTTAGAGAGAGTAGGACAATGTGAGGTAAAAGAATAAAAGTATTTTAAAAGGGAGATGAGGGAGTAGAGAACTTTGAGTAAGGGGAGTAAAGGATTTTGTGAGATTAGTAGGCAAGGCTTTTGAGTAACAGGATAGAAGGTTTGTAAGGTGAGCAAAGGAAATTCATTGTGAGAAGGTGAAGAATGAAAGGACCTAGACTGAAAGTTAAGAACCTTTGGAGTGGTAATGAGGGAGGGAAGGCATTTATGAGGGAAGTTATTTGTAAAGTTAGGTGACAAAAGAGAAGGCTTTTATGGGCATAAATAAAAGAGTTTAGTTTTTTAAGAAAGGAGATGGCAGAGTAGAGGGCTTGAGAAAAGGAGACTTTTGAGGTACTAAGGGAAAGAGGAAGTCAATTGTGAGGGTAGAGGAGGCAAGGATAGTAACCACGAAAGAAAGGAAGGCCTTTGTGAAGAGAAGTGAGGGAGGAAATGTCTCTGTGAAGGGAGGTGATGAAGAAAGGAATTTGAAAGGTGAGATAAGGGGTAGGGTTGTAAGGTGAGGCTAGAGGTAAAAGAGCTTTAAGAGAGGAGGTGATGATGGTTATTACTTTGAGTGAGGAGGTAAGGGAAGTTAGTAGGATGTGATGGGAAGTCATGAAAACAAAGCCTAGAGAAATGAGGGAGGAAAGCCATTCATAAAAGAAAGGCATTTGTGAGAGTTAGTGAGAGGATTTAGGAGTTTGTGAAAGGAAGTTAGTTAGGGAAGGAAACCCTTTCAGAGAAGAACTATAACAACAAAAGAGATTGAAACACTGATCAACACGTCCTAACAAAGAGAAGTCCAGGAGCAGATGGCTTCACTCGTGATTTCTACCAAATATTTAAAGAGCTAACACCAATCCTTCTCAATCTATTCCAAAAAATAAATGAGGAAGGAACATTTCGTAACACATTTTTGTGATACCACTATTAACCTGATAACAAAGGCAAAGACACCACAAGGAAAGAAAGCTACAAAACAGTATCACCTCTGAATATAAATGCAAAAGTGCCTCATCAAAATACTAGCAAACCAAATGCAACAGCATATTGAAAAGAATATACACAATGGCCAACTTGAGTTTATCCTAAAAATGCAAATAGAAAATAAATGTAATATACCACATTGACAGAATGAATGAGAAATATTCACTGAAATATTTTCACAGGAAAAATGATCGTCTCAATGATACAGAAAAAGCATTTGGCAAAATCCAACACCTTTCTTGATAAAATTACCCAAGAAACTATGGAATATAAGGACTTTTCCTCAATATGATAAAGAGCATTTATGGAAAATCAATAGCTAGCATCACAACCATTAATAAAGACTGAAAGCTTTTCCCCTAAGATCAGGAACAATGCCCATTTCTCCCACTGCTGCTCAACATTGTACTGGGAAAGTCTGGAAAGAAGGGCTTTCTGAGGGCAACCCAATGCCGGGGCGGGTGCAGTTATGGAGACCACAAGAGAGAGGGGCCTATGGGATGGAGGGGATGGGGGAATGCAGGCTCCGCAGTGGCTTCCCTGGTGGCCTGCTGAGAGGACACTCACCAGAACTCAGGTAGTAGCCCAAAAACATCAGGACAAAGAGGGTGATCAGGAACATCCGGAAGTGCTTTTGGGCATACATCTTCACCAGAAAGTGACACATCTGGCTGTAATGGGACGCCTGCCAGCGGGGCTGAGGCGTGGCAGCCATGATGGCCTGGCACGTGGGACTGTTGCTCCCAGGGTTCTCTGCACTGAACCCTTTCTCAACATCATAATTGATCATCCTTGAACACATCCTTTGAAATGCCCTGGACTTCGACCTCTTTCTAATCAACCTCTCCCCTGAAGGCATGACTCCAGTTCTACCTAGTTGAGACATTGCCTCACCGCTGATCACCTGTGATACAGAAGGCCCAGCACACTGACGCATGCGTGGGACACCAGCACATGCGTGCTGTGCCAGCCTTTATCCCCAGGCCCCGCCCCCTTTAACAGCTGATACCCCCACCCCCTTTTAAATGGCTAGCAGGGTATCTTGTACTCTCTCCCCCACTCAAAGTTTCGCCCTTCTACTGCTTATTAATTGTTGAATGAATGACTGTACCAGGAGCATGGCTATTTGTCACAGATCAACAAAATTGCCTCACCAAACTTCAGACTTCAGCCTTGACTGCTAATTCTTCCTCCCTGTCAGTCCTATGACAGGTACTGTAGTGTCTACAGTCACTACAGTTGCTCACTACAGAATCCACTAGCCAAACGTGGTTATTTAAATGTAAATTTTAATTAGTTAATTTCATGAAATTAAGAAATCAGTTCCTCAGTCACAGTATTCATATAGTGAGAGCTCAGTAGCCATACCCCAAAAAATACTGGAATTACCTTCTGGAGGTAGGGCCCTTGTTGTATAGGCTACCCTGTTAGGTGAGTGTTCTAGGAACCCATCAGCATCAGTGTCCCAGCTGGCATTGTGAGAGGTTGTGTTTGTCTCCAGTGATTTTTGGAGATGATTTCAACTTGTTTTCCCATTTCATGATCAGTGAGTTACATGAACAATGTGAGGCATGGCAACACACGTACCCACATTGCACTGAGTGTTTAGCATTTTTTCACCAAAACCTGCATGGCCTGCCCTGTCCCACTCTCCCTATTTACCAATCTTAGCCTGAGCAGACTGTGTTTCCCCAGGTGAAAGAAGTCCTCAGAGGGAAACGTTTTGCTGATGTGTAAGAGGTGAAACAAAAATGACAAGCACCAAAAAGCATCAAAATTTATCAGTTCAAAAACTGTTCTGAGCAATGGAAAAAGCATCTCGATGGGTGCATTGCATCAAATGGAGACTATTTTAAATGTGAGTGGAGTTTAAACATGTAAGAATAGATAAAAAGTTTTTATAAATAAATTTCAGTTTTTGGGGGGTGTTCATTATATATATCATGGTCACCACACACACACACACACACACACACACACACACACACATATATATATATATCATGGTGACCATATTGGACCGTGAGACTATGGAGCATTTCCATCATGGCAGAAAGTTGTGATGGACAGTGTGGGATATGCACAGTGACTATAGTGAATATGGTAGATATTCAGTAGGTTGTTACACTGTAGTAGCAACTTGTAAGTGGACCAAAATTGTATTTGCCTGCAGAGACCTTAAGGTTGAGTTACAAATAAATGAAGCAATAGGAAACAGGAAAACAAAGAGTGTGTGAGGAACACTAAAGAGTGACTCAGAACACTTAGATTTTATTCCCATCATTTGCCACCAATGAACTGGATGGCCTGAAGTGCCTTCCTCCTGCTGGGCCTCAGTGCTCCATGTCTAAAATGAGAGAGTTAGCATCCTCTCTAAGCCGCCTTCTTGCTCTGAAATCTGACTCTTAAGCAAAATCCCATTAACTTGCTTTATTTGGGTACTGTCTGTGAAAGGATCTAGTAGGTGGTGCTGGAATACTTCATAGCCTACCTCATTCCAGTTTTTAAGTGATATGAAAATTACCCTCCTCAACTGCATTTCCATTCTTATTCTTACTACATTTTACTTTGGCTTTCCAAATAGCTTTCTATTAGTTTTAGTCTATAGTTCTTTCCAATGTTAGTAGGCATTCCACAGGGGGAAAGAGGGGGCAAGGTTTTCTATGCAAATAATTCTTGAAATTTAGCACACTCCACCCCACCCCATCCTCATATCCAGGAACAATTCATAATGCTCTTTTCTTTATTAAAGTATCTCATAAGAAAGTAACCTGCTTTTCTTGCATTTTGCACTTATTCATTTATTTATTTTGCCTCAGCTTTTTCCAAACTAATTTGAACAGAGATACTTGTCCCACAAAATGCTATTAACAGCTTCTGAAACTACTGTTTGAAACTGTGAAGAACTGTGAAGTGTCTGAGGTTTTACTCTACTTGTAAGTTACAAGGTAGCCTGCCACAGTTTCGTAGGTGCTGGCAGAGAATGCAAAACTACCTGGTCAGAGACAGGACAAAAGTTTTCCTAAAATATGCACAAACTCAAGAACCCATGAACAATTGCCACCCAATAGCAACTTTGTTCATGCCATAGCACATATCAAAAATGATCGTGTGACCAGGCACCAAGCAGCCTCCCTAAGAGCACAGGAGTTTAAGCTAGAGCACAAAGGTTGGGAACTCAGCTCTCAACCACCTCATGGGTTGAGCTCTCTGAGCCTTTGTTTTCTCTTCTGCAAATTATGATCTGTGAATTTCTATAGGGGCATCTGTGCCGCAACACTTTCCAGTAGAAGTATCAAGATGGCAGCATGAGAGTAGGTTCCTGAAGTCTGTCCTGGAAATTACAAGCTGAAAAGCCAAAATTCGACAAGAGAATCCTCAAGTGACCAAGCCTGAGTTGAGAGATCCACCCATTACAAGAAAACAACTAACAGTCAGAGAAAAGGAGGTGAACGGGAGATAAAAGGAGGGAGCAGAGAAGGGATTGTGAAAGCCCAAGGCTGGCAGAAGAAGGACCAAGGAAGGACCAGGGGAAATGGGCTGAAGCATGGCACAATCCTGGGCAGGCAGCGAAGCAGACAGTGGAATCCCCATGAGGAAAAGAAATAAAACAGCACCCATCCCCCAGCTCCAGTGTTTTCCTGACACAGGGCCAAGTTTGTTCTGTGGTGCCTTTCTCCTCAGCTACAGGGCACTCCTGATGGAGGGCTAGACTTGTTTGGAAGTGTGCAACCACCTGAGCTTCCGTGCCCTCCTGACAGAGGGCCAGGCTTCTATTGCAGCACATGTCAAGTATGGTTGGGCTTTCCCTGACTGAGGAGGAGGCTAATGCTGCAGAGTGCATCTTCCATGGCCTTAAGTGTGCCTGATGGAGGTACAAGCCTGTTTCTCAGCTGAGCCAAAACCCAGGTTAACGATTAAACTTGGGACAAACAGCAGTGATGAACCACACTGCCCGCACTGCTAAGCAGAAACTGTGAACAGAGGGTCTGGCTACTTCATCTTGTTCTTGCCTGAACTACCATTACCGTGTGCCACAAATAAACCGTAAGCCTTCCAAAACAAACTCCATTCCCAAGAGAATCAGCAGAAGAGCTCAGGGAAACTGTAAAACAAAGTCACAGCAGCCTCTTTCTGCACAGACCTCAGAGGCAGAGAATATCATCTCCCACCACATTTCCTCAAAGAAGGCAACTGAGTCTAAGAGGAGAAGTCCTCCATCCAGGGATGCTCCAAGTGTGAGAAAACTGAACAACCAAGAGAAAATAGTGTAGATGCTGAAGCAACATCAACTGGGAAGTGATAGAAAGACCACTCCATATCTGTCAGGGGAAAAAAAGCCCTTATGCCCAGGAAAAGAAACTTATCAACTACAATGAACTCCCTCAGGAACAAAGCATCTCAGAGATAAAATGGAAAATCTCCAGAAATAGAAATTATAGATTTGGAAATATATGATCTAAGTGACATAGAATTAAAGACTGCACTCCTAAAAATACTCAGAGAGCTCAAGGAATGCTGGCCAAGTACTTAGACCCAGATAAATGATCTCAGATCAGCAATCTCTGAGCTAAAGGAACAGTTTAACACAGAAATTGAAATTATAAAAAAGAATCCCACCAGACCTTCTTCAAGGCACATTATACTGAAGATGTCAAAAATCAAAGACAAAGAAAGAATTCTCAAGAAGCCAGGGGAAATTATGTATATATAACCATCAAAAGAAAGCTCATCAGACTATCATCAGACTTTTCAGCAGAAACTCTTCATCCCAGGAGAGAGTAGAATCATATATTCAAACTAGTAAAAGAGAGGAACTACCGTCAAGAATAAATTATCCAGCAAAGTTATCTTTTAGATATGAAGGAGGAATAAAGATGTTTTCAGACATTCAAAAACTGAGGAAATTTACCAAAACAAGGCCAGCACTCCAGCAAGTACTGAAGTAGGCTACTTGACCTGAAACAAAAAACCTAAATAAATGGCAAAAAGGTGGGACAACAAAAACATAAGAAAGGAAGAAGTAAAGGTTAAATTCCCAAAAGAGAATAGAAATTAAAAGTATGCTTAAGGGAGTACCCTGATGGTGTAGTGGCTTAAGGCTTCAGCGCTGGTGCTGTCAGCGCTGCAGCCAGGGAGATACCCACATACCAAAAAGCAAAAAAAAAAAAAAAAAAAAAAATGGCCATAAGAAATCTTCATATAGCAATCATCACCTTAAATGTACATAGACTGAACTCACCAATAAAAAAGCACAGAGTAGCTTACCAAAACCCATCTATTTGCTGTCTCTAAGAGACACACCTCAGCCCCAAGTATAAACACACACTCAGAATAAAGGGTGGAAAACAATACGCCAAGAAAATGACATCCAGAGAAGAGCAAGAGTAGAAATATTTATATCTGATTAAATAGAATTCAGGATAAAAAGGGTAATAAGAGAAAAAAATGGCCATTTCATAATGATAAAAAGAACAGTGCAAAAATAAGAATACATGACAGTCATATATATATGTGTATGTATATATATATGTGTGTGTATATATATATATATATGTGTGTGTGTGTGTGTGTGTGTGTGTGTGTGTGTGTGTGTGTGTGTATGCCTCCAACCAGGAAGCACTAAAATTTATACAGCAACTACTTAAAGATCTAAAAGGTGACAAAAATCGCAATTATATTATGAAACTAGCTTCAGCAATTTCAAGAAAATTGAAACCATAGAAAGCATATTCTCAGACCACAAAGCCTTAAAATTAGAGATGACCTGCACCAAAAGAAGCAGAAAAAATGTCATGTACATTTTAATAAATAACATGTTATTTTAAAATAACTGGATTAAAAAGAAATAAAAAAGAAATTAAAAATATATAGAAACAAATGCCAATGAAAATACAATGCATGAAAATTATTGGGATGCAGGAAATGCAGTAATAAGAGGGAAATTTATATCATTACAGGCCTATTTTAAGATGCACTGTAGAATTGTATGCCTGAAACCTATGTAATCCTTGCTAACAGATGTCACCCCAAAAAGTCTAATAATAAAAAATGAATTTAAAAAAAAAGGAAACAAGTAAAAGCACAAGGAAACAACCTAATAGCCCATCTTAAAAACCTAGAAAAAAGAACAAAAGAAGCCCAAAGTCAGCAGAAGGAAGAAAATAATAAAATTTAGAGCAGAACTAAATGAAATACAGAAGAGAAAAATGATAGAGAAAATGAATGCAACAAAGAGCTGGTTCTTTGAAAAAAAGTCAGTAAGATTGACAAACCCATGGGTAGGCTCACCAAGGGGCAAAAAGGAAAAATACAAATAACCAAAATTAGAAATGAAAAAGGAGAAATTATCACTGATACCACAGAAATACAAAGGATCATAAGAATATTATGAAGGACTATATGCCACCAAATTAAAAACTTTCGAAGAAAGTTTGCATATAGTCTACCTACACTGAAACATATAGTCTACCTACACTGAATCCAGAAAAACTGGACAATATAAATAGACCAATCAACAGTAAGAGAATTGAAACAATCACCCAAAACCTCCCCAAAGGCAAAATCCCAGGAGCAGACCGTCTAATCAATGAGTTTTATCGAGGATTCAAAGAGGAACTAATGCCTATTCTCCTCAAAGTCTTCCAAAAAATTTAAGAAGATTCAATACTTCTCAACTGATTTCACGAGGCCTAATAACTCTGATACCAAAGCCGGGTAAGAATAACACAAAAAAATAAAAGTCTAGATTAATATCTCTGATGAACACAAATGGAAAAATCCTAAATAAAATACTAGCAAACAGAATACAGCAATGCCTTGAAAAGATTATGCACCACAATCAAGTGGGATTCATCCCACACACACAAGTGTGATTCAACATACACAAATCAATCAGTGTGATACACCACATAGACAAACTAAAACATAAAAACCATATGATTATATCAATTGATGCAGAAAAAGCATTCAACAAGATACAACATCCATTTATGATCAAACACTTAATAAAATGGTATAGAAGGAAAGTACCTCAACATAATAAAGGCCATATATGACAAGCCCTCAGCTAATATCATACTGAATCGCGAAAAACTGCAGTCTATTCTGTTAAATTCAGAAACAAGATAGGGATGTTCCCTGTTGCTATTGCTGTTCAATATAGTCCTGGAAGTTCTAGTTGGGGCAATCAGGCAAGAGAAAGGAATAAAAGGCATTCAAATTATGAGAAAAGGAGTTAAAATGTCACTTTTTGCAGATGACATGATTCTTTCTATAGAAAATTCTAAAGACTCCACCAAAAATATAAGACATTATATACAAAAATATAGTGAAGTTGTTGGACATAAAATTAATGTACAAAAATCAATTGCATTTCTATATACCAACAACAAAAACTTTAGGAAAAGAAATGAGACAAATAATACTTTTTATAATCATAACAAAAAGAATAAAATACTTAGGAATAAACTTAATAAAAAATGTGAAGAACTTATATACTGAAAACTGTAAGTCACTATTAAAAGAAATTGAAGAAGACACAAATAAATGGAAATATATTCTGTGTTCAAGGATTGGAAGAGTCAATATAGTTAAAATGGCTATATTACTCAAAGTAACATACAGATTTAATGCAATACCCATCAAAATCCCACAGACATTCTTTCAAGAAACAGATAAAAGAAACATCAGATGGAACCACAAAAGACTCTGAATCATCAAAGCAATCCTACATGAAAAGAATAAGGCTGGAAGCATCACACTCCCTGATTTCAATCTATATTACAAAGCATCAATAATCAAGACAGTTTGGTATTGGCTGAAAAACAGACACACACACCAATGGAACTGAATTGAAAACCCAGGAAAAAAAACAACAAAGATATGGAAAGATAATTTTTGACAAAGGAGCAAGAAATATGCGATGGGGAAAAGAAAGCCACTTCAGTAAATGGTGCTGGGAAAATTGGAAAACCACATGCAAAGGAATGAATCTGAACTACGAACTGTCCCCGTATACCAAAATTAACTCAAAATGGATTAAAGACCTGCATATAACACCCAAAACAATAAATTGATACAAGAAAACATTGGTACCAAACTGAGAGACTTTGGGTTCAAAGAGGACTTCATGAACCTGACCTCAAAGTCAAAGGAAGTAAAAAGCAAAAACAAATGAATGGGACTATATCAAACTAAAAACTTGTGCACAGCAATAGAAAGCATCAACGATGCAAGGAGACAGCCAATCGAATGGGAGAAAATATTTGCATACAATTCCTGTGATAAAAAGCTAGTATCTAAAATATATAAAAAGCTTGTATAACTCAACCATAAAAAAGAAAAAATTAAAATGGGCAGAGGACTTGAACAGGCAATTCTCCCAGGAAGACATGCAAATGGCCAATAGATATATGAAAAAACGCTGAACTTCACTAGGTATTAGGGAAATGAAAATTAAACTACAATGAGATATCACCTCACACCTGTTTGAATGGCTATTATTATATCAGCAATACAAGGATTAACAAATGCTGGAGAGAGTGGAGAATAAGGAACTCTCATATACTGTTGGTGGGAATGCAAACTCGTACAACCAGTATGGAGGATAGTATGGAGGTTCCTCAAAAAATTCAGAATAGTATTACCATATGATCTGGCTACCCAGTTCTGGGTACCTACCCAAAAAGTTTGAAAACAATGGCCCACAAGACTATATGCACTCCAATGTTCTCCGTAGCACTATTCACAGTGGCCAAATCATGAAAACAGCCAGAAGTTTCCTTTAATAGACGACTGGCTAAAGAAGCTATGGTACATATTCACAATGGAATATTAGTCATATGAAAAGCTGAAATAAGGACATTTGTGACATAGTGGATGGACCTTGACAACATCATGCAAAGCCGAATAAACCAGACAGAAAAACTATGAACCATACGACTTCACTCATATGTGGAATATAAAAGTGAAAGCAAAAGGGGAGGGGGTGGGAGAGGAGGGGGGGAAGCTAAATATAAGGGGATGGAAAGAGGGGTCACATTAGGTGGTGAACTTATTATGCATCAAGTTGACAATGCACTGTGGAATTGTATGCCTGAAACCTATGTAATCCTTGCTAACAGATGTCACCCCAATAAGTCTAACAATAAAAATGAATTAAAAAAAAA
>PVJL010009176.1:0-59429 GCA_004026885.1 Lyroderma lyra
ACACACACACACACACATACACATCACACACACACATACACACACACACACACACACAGTTGGACCTCTGTATACATAGGATCTGCATCCTACATCCTTACCTGCAGATGCAGAGGGTCCCATGGGAGGGGCTGGAACCAATCCCCTGCAGATATGGAGAGACTGTATATATATACCTTCATATACATATACGTATACATATACGCATACATATGCATATACATGTATAAGGAATTGGCTCACGTGACTATGGAAGCTGAGAAGTCCCCGACCGGGAAAGCTGGCTGCGCTCCAGTCTGCGTGCAGGAGGCCAATGTCTCCGCTCAGAAACAGGCAAAGAGAGCAAATTCTCCCTTGTTCTTCCTTTTGTCCTATTTGGTTCTGAACCCCTTCACGTGCCACACATCTGTCAAAACTGACAAAATGTGCAGCATCAAGAGTGAACCCCAATGTAAACTAAGGACTTTGGGTGAAAATGACGCGTTACTGTAGGTTCCTCGGTGGTCCCAAGTGCACGGCTCGGGTGGGGTACGCTGACAATGAGGAAGCTGGCGTGTCAGGGAGAGGGGCATATACGGGAAACCTCCGTGCTTCCTGCTCGGTTTTGCTGTGAACCCATAACTGCTCTAAAAGGTCTATAAAAACACAGCAACCAATAACTGTCAAGTAAAAATACACATCTCCTAAGTGGCAGAAATGAGTTTCAATATAGCGTCTCTCAGGGGCACTGGGAAAAAAGCAGTAAATGCAGGGCAAGCTGAAGGGCACTCTGCCTCCCACTGCCTCCTCTTTCTGCCCGAATGCTAATTTTTTTATAATTCCTTAAAATCTGTTATTTTCATTGTTTGTTAAAAGCCTCCCCTGGAATGTTTACTCTGTGCTGAGAACGTGATAAAGCCTTTTGGTATGTTAACCACACAGTGTAGTAAATGCTCCCTTTCTTAAGAAAATTCACTCAGCATTTTTTTCTTATTACTATTTAACCACAAGAAGATATGCAATAAAAGCATATGAAGGACACACTATACGCTTTCATTATTAGGGAAAAAATCCTAAAAGAGAGTTTTAATACTCTTGAGTTCTATAGTACTTCCATAACTTCCACTTAAAACAAGAGAGATTTTGGTTTTTTGCTTTGTTTTGTTTTGTTTTGTGTTTTGTGAAGGACCAGATAGTAAATACTTTGGGTTTAGTGGGCCTGTGTTTTTGTAGCATAGAAGTTAGAGAAAATAATAAACAAATGACCATGCTTGTATGTGGCAATGAACCTCTGTTCACATAAACAGGTTTTCTGGGCCAGATTTGGCCCAAGGGCCATAGTTTGCATTCCTGTGGTTTGTTTCCTCGTACCACCCATTACTATGATATGCACTTTGCATCTTCATCAAAGAAAACAAATATGTAAGAAAAGATCTCATAATGCAACCATCAGTTATTTTTCAGGCTCCAGACATCATCACCAAATGTTTCTTCAGAGTCCTATAGCTTCTAAGCATGGTGTTAGATCTTCAAATCACAAGAATTCAGAAATCATTCATCAAGTTCTGGCTGTATCTAAACTGTGCAAACTGTCTTTTTATTCCCTCTTTTTGTCCAGTATTTACTCCTGCCACCACTAACAGTCATTTGGGTGACAGTGTTTTTCTCCCCAGCTCTCCTGCAGCCCTCTCCCACCAACCCTTAGAGTCCGGCCCAATGTTTGTTTGTTTGTTTGTTACCAGAGGCTTAATATCTAAAAGGATAAATTGTAAAAGGTTTACAGATTACTTTTTTATTCTTTGTAGATGAATGTAACTTTCACTTCTGTTACACACACGATGCTTTATAAATAACAGAAGGAATAAGCAGAAAAACATACGGAAATGTGTGATGAGAGCAGAAAACACCATGAGCGATCCTACTACTATGTACATCTTAGACCTTTGAACTTCATCAGTTGCAACTAGCAATAAGACCATGTACATTGCATCTCAGCTACTAGATTAGCACCTATGAGTATTTGAGAAACAGAAATATGGATGCACCTTCTGATATTTTTTCATGCTGCAAGTAGATTGGCGATGGCGTCAGTGGAACCAGGTAGCTGGTATGGGGCCATGCAGTGCTCACACCTGCTCTAAAGTAAAATGAAGCAGGTCTCACCACTTTTTCTCCTTTCTTATCAGCAGCCACTCAGACTTGTTCCTACACCTTTAGCCTGCCTGTTCCTGCAACATCCTGAGGGGATCCTTATTTTTTTTCTTTTATATTTACTTCTAAGACCAAAGGCCACAGGATGAATGTGTCAGACTGGTTAGACCAGAAAAATATGAGAGATGTCAAAACAATTTCATTCGCTTGGAAAAATAACAACACTTTAACATGAACAAGATTTGAAATCTATTATGTTCAGGGAAGCTTTTGGTGACTTTTCAAGATCTGGAGAATGTAAGACTCACTGACAAACTGAGCTCCCTTTCCATGGAGTACAGGGGAATGGCTGATTTAATAAGTCACAGGCTGAAATGTATTTTCATAAACAACTTTCTAATTCAATTCAGCATTTTAATGTCTTGTTGCTTGCTTTGATTTGAGCCATGAAATATCTAAATCTTTTTCAAGTGTTTCACAAAAATGACCTTTGCATGTATAAGTCACCCTGTGCTTCACTAATTAACTCTCCTGTGGTCAAAAGGCACACAGAAGTGACTTTTGGAAATGATCTCACCTGGACCAGAAGGTACCAATTATCTTGTGCTAACCAATCAAAAGATTAAGGCACAGAACACAGGGATGAGGGATACAAAGTTGAGGGTAGCTAGACAAAAAAATACACTTTAATTAACTGCTGGGTGAAATGGATGGATTTTTCTTCATTGTCTTCTGATAGTAGGTAAACATAATTCAGAATTCTCTACCTGGATCCATCCACCCATTCCAAAATATGATTGGGAAACAAGGTGTTGACCTCTCTCGTTGCTTGTGATGCGTGTATGAGTACAGACTTGTACCTCTGTCTTCTAATCCTTAGAAGATTTAGTCCATTGGAGATGGAGAAATGACTCTATTATGAAACAAAATTAAAGGGGGGAGAAAAACCAACCTAGGCCATACTCAACAGAATTTATAGCCAGGAAAGGGGAAACTAATGTATAGCCAGGAAAGGGGAAACTAATTTATAGCCAGGATAGGGGAAACTAATTTTTGTAAAGTAGATAATTTTTTTTTAGCAAAGATAATGTAATTTATAGGTAATTTGATTTTAAACTTTCCAAAAAGTGCTGCAGAGAAGTCTTAATTTTGGGTGTCTTTGTGCTTCCTCCTCAACATGCTGAGGTAAGCTTTCTTGATCTATAAAAAAAGTTATTCCTAATTCTTTAGGTGATAATAAAAGCTCAGTTGAGAGGAGTCACAGCTCCCACATGCAGAGATAGAGACCTTTTGTTCTGGAAAGAAAAGGGAAGGAAGGGCGGTTAGGCCCCTACTATAAAAGTTTATTGATTTAAAATGATCCCTTCTCTCTTTCTCCTTCCCTCTATTTTCTTTTTCTCCCTCTTTCTCTTTTTTTTCCTTCCTTTATTTATTCCTTAATATTTTATTACAAAAGTCATTGCTTGCAAACCGTTGTGACAGGCATCTACACAACTGGGAGGTGCAGAGTCTGTGGGCGGGGGTATGTCAGGACCTGAGTATGACATGGAGGGCATTTTTGCAAAGTTGAGGTGCAGGGTGTGGGTAGTGGCAATGACCAGTGAGAGGTGAAGGGAAGCTGTGTGGAGGGGAGAGAGGGTCTATGGAAAGGTGAGGGCAGGAAAGGCTTTAGCTCAGAGTGGGAGGAACATACAAAAAACCTTGAGAAGGGCATGTATGTTGAAGGGTAGCAATCACTCAAATGAGGTTGATTCAACCCAGTTGTGATAGAGGACATTTGAGTAGGGGTAACAGCAGCAGATCAGCACCAGCAGAGTGGGGTGAGGAGGAGGTCATTGTTAACAGCCATAAGTAGAAGCTTAAACACATGGTATCAAAGTCTGAGCAGGGTAATGAGGGTGTTCAGTTAGGGAGCTGGTGATGGTGAATAGCAAGCTCTCGAGGTCTCAGCAAGGACAGGATGACACCCATGGAGGGGCAAAGGCACAACAGATTGATGGTAAAATAGTTACGTGCAAAGGTGATTCATGTAATAAGTTGATATTTTGAGACTAATGGAGCCCATTTTCTTACTATTGAAAGAAAAAAATTTAAAAATGAAAAGAAGTAAAGTTGAATAAATTCTTGGAGTTGATTTGGGATTGGAGTTATTAATGTGAGCTCATGATTTTTGATATATACAGAAATAATAAATAATGATGTAAGTGTGCCATTTTTTAATTGAGTTGTCATTTATGGTTGAGGAGTAAGAAGAGTTCTTTATACTGCATACAAGTCCCTTAGTAGTGATATTTTGCAGATATTTTCTCCTAATTTTGTGGGTTGTCTTCTCTTTCATGATTGTGTCCTTCAAATCACAAGGCTTCTATTTTTGGTGAATTCCAATTTAGCAACCCCACTTGTGGTTTAATGTCATTACCTAAGGAACCCTTACCTAATCCAAGAATGCAAAGATTTGCTTTTATGTTTTCTTCTGAGAGTTTTATAGTCTTTACATCTATCACTTTGCTTTTTGATTTAATATAAAATTCCCTAAGTCATTTTATATTCCTCTATTTCATCATTGTGTTGAGGAGATAATTTCTAAACTTCTTTTAATGTTTCCATGTTTACTATATTTTAGTTATTTTCTTAATGATTACCCTAGGGAGTACAAATATGCAAATGTACTATCTTTTATACTTTCTTATAAGTTACTTTTACCAATGCTTTTTGTTTTTTCATGTAGATTAAAGTTACTGTCCAATAAGTACCATTTCATTATACCCTGACGGACTCCTTTTAATATTTCTTATAGCATAGGTCTTCTAGCAACAAATTCTAAATTTTTGCTTTTCTGGGAATGTCTTACTTTCCTCTTTATTTTTGAAAGATAGCTTTGCTGAATACAGTTGACTGTTTGTTTGTTTGTTTCCAACACATTCAATGCCATTTCATTGCCTTCTGACCCTCATCATTTCTAATGAGTGAGCTATTAATTTTATTTAGGATCCCTTACATGTGATGGGTTTCTTTTTTCTTGCTCCTTTCAAGATTCTCTCTTTGTCTTTGGTCAGGTTGACTATCGTGTGTCTAGGTTTGGATTTGAGTTCATCCTACCTGGAGTTTGTTGAGCTTCTTGGATATACAGATTGATGTCTTTCATCAAATTTGGGAAGTTTTGGCCATCATTTCTTTAAATATTCTTTCTGTCCCTTTCCCTCTCTTCTCTTCTAGCCTTCCATTACACATATTTGTCATAGCTGGTAATATCCTACAGGTCTCTAAGAGGCTTCATTTTCCTTCATTCTCTTTCTTTGCCTCCCACTGGACAATTTTTAATTGATCTATCTTCTGATTCTTTCTTCCACCAGCTCAAATACACTGTTGAGCCTCTTGGTTCATTTCAGTTATTTTACTTATCAACTCAAATGTTTCTATTTGGTTCTTTTTTTATACTTCTAGTTCTTTATTGATGTTTGCTTTGTGGTGGACATTATATTCATACTGTCCTTTAAATTTCTAGACATTTTTTTCTTTGGTGCTTTGAACATACAAGGACAGAAAACTGATTTCACAAACTAATCCTAGAAAAAGTGCTACATGCCTTATTGCTGAATGTCACTATGGTCACCTTTAAAGTACTCCTCTTGGGAACCTATACATTGGTGCCATTGCCTAGCCCACCCTTCAAAGCAATTCTGGAACTTTTTTCTGGAGTGGCCATCAGAGCTGTCATAACCTTGGCAAGGTTATGACCCCTTACCGAGTTGTTCGTACAATGCTGCCAATGTAAGTGCACAGTGGCAACTTTGTGAACTTAATTCTCAGATTCTGGGTATGACAACAGCTCTGGTGGCCATTCCATAAAAAGAGTTTCAAAACTGCTTTGAAGGGTAGACCAAGCACTGGCATTGGTGCATAGCTTCCTAAGGGGAGTACTTTGAAGGTGACCATAGTGATAGCAATGAGGTATGTAGCACTTTTTCTAGGATGAGTTTGTGAAACTAATTGTCTGACCTCATATTTATAACATCTGAAATAAAAAATTTATTTCCTAATTCCCAAATCTGGATGTCCTCACAACAATTTCTATTGACTGCTTTTTTAACCCATGTGTGGACCATACGTTCCTGTTTCTTTGTGAGTCTTATAATATTTTTTATTGGAAGGTAGACATTTTTAAATAATATAAAGTGGAGCTCTAGAAACCATATTCTTCTCTCCATCCAAGGTTTGTTGTTTTTGATGTTTGTGTGATCACTTTCCTAAACTAATTCTACAATGTGTGTGTGCCTTATCATGTGCAGCCACTGAATGGTCAGATAATGATTGGATAGAGTCCCTAAATTCCTCAAACCACTATATTTTCTACCCTTAGCTGAGGAGTCCATGCAATGAAAGTATGTTTGAACACACTTTCAAATCTTCCTCAGTTTTTGTTTTTCTTCGATCTTTTGCACCTCAATCTTCACTTCCTGTTTGTGCAGTGCCTCAAGGTCAACCAGAGGTGACTGATTAGGGCCTGCTCATGTCTTTCTTGAGCGTATGTTCAACCTGTATGTGTGTGTGTGGCCTTCTAGAATTTCAATATTATGTAGGAACTTTTCAAAATTCCCCATGGGCATCTCATTCCTCAAATATTCCTTGTAAGTGTTTTGTCCAGTTGGCATCACTGCTTTAAGCAGCAGCAATGTTAAACAATTACTGCTGGATTTTGTTTGATTGCTTGTTTGTTTGTTTGGACAAATGCCCTCGAACAAAGCTTTTCTCACTGACCAAGCTGAGAGACAGGTCAAACAAAGACAAGCCCTGTGAATGAGATGCTTGCAGGGAGCTTCCCAATTATGTCAATTCCCTGGGGATGAAACTTTTTGGGGAGATTCAAGCCTATTCTATTCCTCCTCTGGTTACTGGTAGACTGCTATTTTTTTCATTGCTTCGGGTTTTCAAGAAAAAGGAATCAGAAATAGAACAAATAGAAAGCCCACAAAACTCATTGTTATTTATGACATTTAGCTGTTTTATTTGAGTGAAGCTTCTCACATGGTTACAAACATGGATAATTTCGAAGTCCCCCAAAAGTTGCTTTTGATAACTTTTGGCAGCATTCTCATTGTTTTTATGTACTGCATTAATCTCACTCCTTCATTCTAGAAATGCTTTCTCTATATTCTTCATGCAATTTTTCTGCTGGTTTTGAATGATTTGAAAAAATTAATTTATTTACCCTTTATCTCACCTTTACTTTCTTGTATTTTTCTCCTTTCCTTGGCCACATTCAGCTTACTTATTTGATAAGCATAGTTGCTTCATTAGTCAGGGTTCAGTGGTGCTTGGAAGCTATACATATTTCCACAATGACAGCTGCAAAAGCTTTAGTTTTCTATTTTTTTTCATTATTCATTGAACTCACACCAGCCAACCTTACCTTTCCTGTAATACCCAAGATCATAGCATGACCTTATTGGAAATAAGACAAACACTCAGTTGTTTTTAAATTCAAAT
Organism: Lyroderma lyra; assembly: GCA_004026885.1. NCBI lineage: Eukaryota > Metazoa > Chordata > Mammalia > Chiroptera > Megadermatidae > Lyroderma > Lyroderma lyra. The sequence goes on from PVJL010009176.1 coordinate 7,618, forward strand.
TCTTGTCTTCTTCATTAGCAGTTACATTTTTCTTTAATGTAAGCTACATTCCAGTTATGTGCACTACTATTCACACTGCAGGGAGAGCTTCATTATTTTTGCATTTCAATAGAAATGGCCATCACCACTAATTTGCAAAAGAAGATATTCCCCAGGCATATTTATTATTGACAGAAGTTAATCAAGGTAAACTAATTTTTGAACAAATTGCCAAAGGCTTATATGACACCAGAATCTTGAAATAAACCATAAATCATGTGTATTATTGTGCTTATAATAAACTAGGATGCTTTTTGTACCTTATTCTTTATTTATTATTTTTTGTGACTTATTCTTTAAATTGTCCATTGTAGATGTTGCAAATATTTTTCTTTCTCAACAGTTGCCTAAGAAAATGCTCCATATTTTCCTCCTTCTCCTTCTCTTGTGTCTAAGCCTTCTTTATTTATTTTTCTACCTACTTACTACTACCTGAGAATACTAACAACGGTCCAATTTCAATTGCTGCAGTGCTGCCTTCTTCCACCAGAGGGCACTCAAATGGCTTTCTTTTTCTGGTTTTCTGTTTCCTCATTTGCTTACCATCTTGACCGGTTAGGACAGATTTGTGCCAAAGATCTCGACTCAAAATAAAATTATATATATATATACATGCAACTGTGATTAATTTATTATTACAGATAAAGATTTATGTGTTATAGAAATAGGAAAATACAAAGGAGGAGGCTGAGATATTCCAATTTAGTATCCACGACAATTTCGTATGCTTTAACATGGAAGAACTTAGATAGCTGGTAGACATGACTCCTGCAAAGGAGGTGAAGCTCATGGACTTGATATGTTCTTCACTGTTCAAATGTGACTGATATTTGATAGTTTTCTGTTTTTAATTTTATTTTAAGATTTTTATTAAAATATAGTTAACATACAATATTATCTTAGTATTAGGCATCCACCATAATTATTCAACATTTATATATACCTAAAGAAATGATTACCATGGTAAGGCCAGCAACCACCCAACACGGCGCCATATTATCACGTTTTCAAGCTAAATGGGACAGGTAAAGGCTTTTTAAAAAATTATTTTTGAAAATAAAGCTGAAAAAATAAATTTAAATAAGCATCAGAGATGATTATAGATAAAGAAGTGATAAAAAAAATAATACCTGAATTCTGTCAGAATAACAGATAGAGAAGATGTTAAGGAAATATTCGCTTCGCTGGCATTGGGATGGCAGACACATATAGAAAGGATTTCATCATTATTTTTCAAATCATAGCATATTGCTACCACTGGAAAGTATATGATCAAACCTTAATCTATCCAAAGGCAATTAAAGTTGTATTTTTCCTATAAAATTAGCCTGGCACAAGGAAAAGTCAGGTGGCCAGTTGAGTAGTGACTGAGGAGGTGTGTGTACTATTCGGCCATTCCAGAAACTCTATGTGTTCTTCTAATTTTATGAGAATTTTTCCAGCCTGCCTGGTAAGAGATCAAACACTAGAAACATCTTTAGAAAAGGACATTGCCTAAGTTGAAGGTCACCAAGTTTGATGATTAAAAGAAAGATGCCTCTTTTATGTATCAAAAAACAGAATCACTACTATAGCTTTTTGTATTCTACCCATAGCACCATGTCATGATTCCTGAATTTTCTCTGAGATTTGAATCAATTCTGATAGCTAGAATCAACAACTGTCTGATAACTCTGTAAACACCAGTGGCGAAGGGCAGTATCGTCATCTCGGCATGCTATTCATGCAGAGTGAATACCATTTTTAGATTTTGTTTACTAGTTATTGTTTTGGGGTTTAAAATTCTATTTAATGCCTTTGTCTTGGTCCATAGCCATTGAATAATGAATTTCTAAAACAATTGTTTTTATTATTAACATTGGTAGCAATAATCAAAGAAGTTCTCCAATAATCAGCTATTATCTTAACAAAGAGGAATCTTTTCCCAATAGAGACAATTAGTGAAAAATAAAAATTATCCATGCATGAGTGAGTTTGAAATCACTATAATTTGATAGATTGCCTTTGGAAATTTAATATTTGTAAATTAAAAAAAAAAAACAACTTCCCATATCCCCTTTGGGGCAATGGAATTGATAGTTTTATAAACTTAAATGTATTTATATTTAAGTTTATAAACAGGAATAAATGTAAAGAATGCACAATTGCCTTGTGAATCATTTGACTATACTTTCTTTAAATGTAGGAGAAGAAGTGACAGACAAGTTCACATTTTCTATATCACCCTTTATTACTTAGAACCCTAAAAACCTGCTCATATCTGTCATTTATTATCCGTGCTCCCCACTTCAGTTCTCCTTGCAGCATCTGGAGGGATAGGGAGAACCAAATGGCCTCCTTAGTCTGGTCACCCTGCTGTTGCCAGTTGGTCAAGTCTGTGCATGAAGTTCAAAGACAAAAGCCAATTATGAAGTCTGCAGATGCCATTCAGGGTGCAACATTCACCCTGACTCTCTTCCTAGTGCCAAACTGCATTTATTTGACAAATATCTGGGACTAGAGGGCAATCAAAAGCATATTTTCAAATCTCTGTATCTTTGGAGGCAATTTTTAATACATTAACCATTTCTGAAGTTAATCAAGAAAAGGGCAAAATAACCTCAAGGACATCTGTGTGTATGTGTGTGTGAGATAATTAGAATTCCATAATTATGTAGGGTTTTTTTAATGCCCTATCCGTCCCTCAAAAAATAAAAATGCATGGATGCCATTCAAAGACTAGTGGAGATTTAATATTATCTCCATGTCAGCAGGGTCTAGTGTAATTTAAGAGAGAAGAAATTAGTCTTTGAAGCTAAGTGTACTTACCATTTGATGTCAGTGTTGCACTATAAGAACAAAATAATATGGGGTGGGGGGTGAGGGCTGTGGGAATAAACTATTGGAAATTAAGCTGAGTCTGAGTATTAAAGGTTATTCACTTTAGATAGCTCATCACAACCTGAAATGACACGTCTGTATGAAGACTGGTATAGCTCCATTGCAGGGAGACATCTTCCCTCACAGCCAACTACCTCTCATTCACATTCAAAGCATGACACTCGTTAAACACAAGCTGATGTGTTTTTTCTTTTCCAATAGAAGAAGCTACATTAAGGTGCTTGCTAATCTTAGAGATCCAAAGTTTCTTCCGTCATTTGGAGCGAATGTATATGCATATTCTATTTCCAGATGAATAAAAGGCAACTTAGCCATGCACAATCAACTGGACCCTATCTCTCCATTCAATTTCTCAGTTGTTTGTGTTTACAGGAAGCCATTCTTTCCAAGGACAAATTTAATAAGGACAGTTTAGGAGGTTATGGGAAAGTGGTGTGCAAAATGGAAAATGTGAGGTGATCTCAATTTAGATATGTCCTCAGCTGGGTCTGGGATTATGAAAAGTACCAGAAGGCAGCCCCTCTTAAAAAACAAACATAGACATGTGTTTTCAGTCTTCCAGGCATGGCTTTTTATTGAGAAGAATGCATACCATGGATGTGCTTATTGTATAATTAAGTAGCTACTCTCTTCCTCAACACAAAGTTCACTGCTAAGGGGGGGAAATTATTGTCATGTGCTTGAAAGAACGAATACCTCTAAATTAGTTACCTGTACTAGCTTGGAGGATGAAGGATATACAAATTGCTCAAATTCAGTCAAGATAAGAAACATATGTCAGAGGAATTTTGTGTGTGTGTGTTTTTTAAAAATATTGTTAGACCTTTTCTACACACTTACATGAAAACTCCAAAGTCTTGGGAACCTATAGAAATTAGACCACAGATGAAGGCAAATCCTTCACCCACTGAGGACTCACATACGATCAATGCCAATGTACTAGCAATAATTATAGAGTGTAGGAAAACAATCTTTCCATAACATTTTAATCTCTACTTGCTGCAAATCAAATGACAGACAAATGCATTCAATACTGAATTACTTTTGTAAAGTGCTTTGCTCCCTGACACTCTATTTAGTTTCTTAAGGTGACAGCTTAACGGTTTTGAAATAGTATTTTTATTGCTGCCTCACTCAGCTCTCTAAGCTATCAAAATATGTCCTTCTCACCCACCTCTGCTCTCTCATACTAGAATATTAGCCCCAGAAGAAACATCAATAAATCCCTCCTCCATGATAGCAGGTATTAAAAGTCTCAACCAGGAAGGAACAAAAATCCATGAAAACAAATCCACAATAGTAAGATCCTCTACTTGAAGGGAGGCCCTATACCAAGCTTGTCCAACCCTCAGTCCCCAGGCTGTGTGCAGCCCAGGATGGCTCCGAATATAGCCCAACACAAATTTCATAAACTTTTAAAAAACATTACAAAAATTATGTAAGGACTTTTTTTTTTTTTCTCATCAGCTCTCATTAGTGTTAGTGTATTTTATGTGTGGCCCAAGACAATTCTTCTTCCAATGTGGCCCAGGGAAGCCAGAAGATTGGACACCCCTGCCCTATACTGTAAGAGCTCACACAAATAAATAAAGAGACAGAAGGGTAAGAATACACACCTATAGAGCCAAGCCTTTTTGTCAGGATTTGGTATTTTCTGAGCTGACTGGCCAAGTACTTCTGGGAGTAATGACTCAAAGGAATTGCAGAGGCCGAGGGGAGTGGTGGGAAATATGAGAGAACAAAGTTAAAGTCAGTGACCTCGAGAGTTCATGTGCAAAGATCCCTGGGGATTTTGTTCAAGTGTGGGTTCTGATGAGGTGATCTGACTGGGGAGTCCTGAACATCTGTATTTTGAGCAAGCTCCCAGGTGCTGCTGGTGTTGGTCCACGGGCAGCACGGAACAGCAAGATCAAAGGCAAAGGGTTTCCAGCAAGAGTCAGGGTTGGAGAAGGCCTGCCTGTGCCATGACCCCTGGAGAGTCATTATTAACAACAGTACACATTCCTAGGCCTTGTACCCCATGGTGCAAGCGAGTGTGTCTTGATGACTCTGTATTTATTTGAACATTTCCCTGGAGACTCTGACATAGAACTAGGCTCCAGACCTGGATAAGGTGAGATGTTCTGCGGTGAACAGCTGGCAAATAAGACAGTAGCTGATCTGTCAGTAATTAGAAGTGTCAATTAGTTCTTGAAAAACAGAGGGCAGACAAAGATTTGGTGAATACACAGTTATCATCCTCTATGTTTTGCAAGTGAGCATTGTAGAGCATGGTCTCAATGGGAAATAGAGTTTGTGAACTATGATATCAGAAGGGAAACCATCTTTGATAGGTGCAACCCTTGATTCCAAAATAAATGAGCATGCGTAGAACCCAGGGTACACTAAATACTTTATGTTTATGTTCTTATTAAATCCTCCAGCATTCTCAGAGGTAAGTCACATTACCTTCACTTTACAGAAAAGGAACTGGGGAAGTACTAGTAAGTTGTACAAGGTCATAAAGCCAGCATGTCAGAGCACTGGGATTTGAACTCGGGCCTTGCAGAACACATCTTAGGCTTGTGACCAGGGGTTCAGGAAGGCCTCAAGATACTGGTGAGCCAGAATGAGGCAAAGTTTGATTCAGTACTTTTGAAACTTTGCAGATTGTCCATTGGTATTACTTACGGCATTTCATGCTATCCTTCCTACAATGGTGAGTGGTAAAATCTTTAGAAATGGTTCCCATGCTGCTGTAAATGCCAACATCTGGACACAAAATGATGAAAGGGAAGTATCCTGAGCCATCTCAGCTTACATGTGGTCATAGTGGAGGTGTCTGGTGGAAATCACGTGCTTCTGAACATCCTCCCTCCTGTCCACCTCACTTGGCAGGTCAGGTATCTCCACGTTGCTGACATGATAAAAAGAATCAGTGTGACAGGGAGCAGTCATATTGATAAAGCAGGACATTCAAAGTATGACATTCCAACACCAGCAAGTGAGTCTGCAGGCACTTAGAAGAGTACACTAGCAGAGCAAATAAATCAGTACAGACAGGCTGGGTGCACAGTGATCTGTGAATATCAATCTGTGTATTGATGAATTTTTATTTGCAAATCTCAGTAGGAATCTCACTATAAATTAAGAATATCATGGAAAGCAGAGATGGAGCCTACTGGCTAGATACTCATCCAGTGGAGAAAAAGAACCTTAGTATTTTCAGGGGGAGCTACATAGAACAGAAAATAATCACTAAACAAATTATATCTTCCTTTCACTATCCCAGGTCATGCTCCTCATTCCAAACTTAATTTGAGCCTAGAGGTTCATGGTGAGGAGTGCCCATTTGGAGCCCAAATGCCTGGCTTTGTACCCCAGCTCTGCCCCATCCCTAGCTGTGTGACCAGGACCAAGGTTCTTAGTCTTGGTTTCCAACTTTGTAAAACGCAAATAAGAGCATCAATGAGCAGGCTGCTGTGAGAATCATATGAGGTAATGACTGTGGTGTGTTTACAACAGTGCCTAGACCACAGCAAGTGGTCATTAAACGTTAGATGTTGTGAGAACAAACTACGTGAAGATGCCAGGCACTGTGTGATGCACAAAAATGCTTCCTGCCCTAAGGAATATAATGGAAAAGAATTTATATTGCCCCCACAGCACTCCTATCATTGTTTGACCACCCAAACAAATGCCATTTGCCTTTTGGAAGTGAGTATTTGGAATATAGTAATAGTGAACCTGTGCGTTTTCTAGCAAGGAGTTAAATATCCTGCTCCCTAGTAAGGCAGTATCTGCAGTGGCAGAAATGAGATGGTCACAGAAATGAGGAATATACTCACAATCGTGTTTGGTAAAGCTCTGGGTCCTATCAAATCACCAACAAAGTCATTTAACACAGAAATGAATGATTCAACATCGATGTGTTATTGGTCCTTGTGGTATGAGCTAATGCAGTGTTCCTAGCCATTTTATTTAGCACAGACATTGTTTTTCTCTTCCTGAAATGCACGCCTGCCCTGTCGGCTAATGCTTTAGTTGTCACCCTAAGAACACCCTGGAAAGAGTGTAAGTCATTGTGACATTGCCCCTTTCTAATGATCTTTAGAAAGTCTCAATAGTCTCTTTGGAAAATAGAAAAACAGGTCACTGCTCATTTCAAAGACTTGTAGAAATCAATTTCCTTATGCTTTTGCAAATGTCCTTGAAGATTAAATGCTTTCCCAATTTAAATAGTTTTATCAGGCATCTTAGAAATACTTTTCTAAAACACTCAGACTCACAACCATGGATTATAAAGCACACAACCCTCAAATATACACAATAGACCAGAAAGCATTCTTTCTCATCTCTTGACACAATTATCTACAGATACAATTCTTCCATTTGTGAGGATGAGCTGCCAAAAAACGGAAGACATGGCCTTGGAAAATTTATTTAGACTTACATAGCCTTGTAGTCATTCTACTATAAAGCACTGTGTTCTGATGTTTGGCCTAAAATGGAGAATACTGTAATCTTGATAAGAAGTTTAAAACCTAGTTTGTGAGGTTAGGTATCAAAATTTTACGTGCCCACAATAGAAATGTTAAATCAGGGCCATTCAAACATTTTTCATCCTTAGAATTGTTTCTTAAAAACGTAGGAGGAAGCCCAATATGTAAAAGAGACGCTCCTGCCGTGCTTCTGATTGGAGTAGTAGGAGCTAGAACTCTGATTCCCACCTGCCTACATCCTCCATTTGAAAAAACTAAAAGCACAGTTGAAAACCACTGATTTCATTAATAATTCAAGACACCACAGAAGAATGCTGGATACTGTAGAGGATTTTAGCAAACACTGTTGATTATCTTCCCAATATCCGTTCTCCTATCTTCCACCCTTCCAACAGAGCGGAAGGTTTGATTTTGTCCTCCAGGTAATCAGGCCTCAGTGGGGGCTGCTCTATCTCGAGGCCCAAAGGGTAAATCCCAATTGGACCAAACCACAGATCAGCAAGCTGATACCTTTTTATACCCACAAAGATTGGGGACCCCAAAGAGCTTTTGGCTTCTAGTTATCAAAATTGAACAAATTAGAAATTAAAACAGAGACATGTTAAATATATTCATTCACTATTTATTTTAAAATAAGAAAAATAAAGCCATTATTATTGCCTTAACATAAATAACACACTATGGGAAACTGCTATGCTTTCTAAAACAAAAATAATTCATTTAAAAAGTGGCATTGTTTTATCTATTTGCAAGACTCTTTAATATCTACCTTAATAGAGGATAGCTAGATTATCATATCTGCATTGCATTAGGTTTGTTGTATTATGTTATTTTGGTTGAAGAATATGAAAAACTGAGACCAATAGAGTTCAAATATTGGGAAAGAACCTTTCATAGAACTGTGGATATTCTTTTCTAATATAATATAGCATCAAAACTTAACAATTGGAGATTTCCTAACAGTAGTGCTATGAAATTTGAAAATATATTGATGAACTTTTTGGTCTAAATTAAATTAAGATCCCTTGATCTATATGCACTGAAATGAATCCTTTATTCATACATAGTTTTACAATATACATTGATCATTTAGAATACATTGGTTCAATAAGTTATGCAGGTCTTCAAATTTTGACACCTTTCATTTTACAATATCAAAAAATCACATGTATTAATATTATTATCAATCTTATCAGAAAAGTCTCTTAAGCATTAGGAAGCTGTCCAGCTCATCATGACAGAAAAAGAAAAAAACTTTCCCAAATTTCAATTTTTTGTTTGGAAGCTCATGTTTTATCATTGGCAACAAATGGTGTCAATTGTCTTCCTTGAAGTCACAGACTCACTTTGTTGTTTTTTTTTGTTTTTTGTTTTGTTTTGTTTTGTTTTTATAAGATAATGCCTGTCAAACGTCCAAATCTGAATAACCAAAATTTATTCATCAGATTTCATCCAAGGAAAAACACACTGGTCTATGAAAAGAGTGGATGGTTCCGTTCATAATTCCAACAATTGCATAAGAACTTCCCTAAACATCACCAGAAGTGCTTTAAATATACTTTCTATTTTGTCACACAAAATAATAGAAGACATGTGCTCAAGAGTCAAAATTTAATACATGAATAATTTTTACTGCTTTATCAAGGGCATTCTTAAGTGAACCACACTTTGAACTTATTTACTTAATTAATTTCTTTAATAATTATATGGTGATGAAGATACAGTGACTGCTAGTATCATTTGGTGCCACTGCTTAGTTGGTGTTAAAGCACCAGCTGCTTTAATCACCATTGTCTTTGCACTATCAATGCACATCTCAACAAAGCAACAAAGGAAAATAACAGCAAAATGTTATTTTAATACTAGTTTTAACTTTGCCAACATCCTGAAGAAGTTTGGGGATAGCCAGGCGTCCACACGTTGTGGACTGCTGGTCTAGCTAATAGTAAATAGTTCATTTACAGGTCAGTGATGGGCATAGAATTAGGCTGACCAGATATTCTGTTTGAAACAAGACAGGAAAAAAAAAAAAAACCCCAGTAGTGTCCCGTTGCAAATGGTACATATGGTCAGCCCACTGACACTTTGAATTTAGCCCAATGAGATTAGACTGACCATAGGCACCATTCAAAATGGGACAGTACCATTGTTTTCTGTCCTGTTTAAAAATGGTACATCTGGTCAGTCACATAGAATTCAATTCTGGCCAGGGAGATATAAAAGATTCACGCTTGGGGTTTTCTGGGAAAAATCTCCTTCCTCACAGAAAGACACTGGCAGATGTAACACCCTTCGTCCTTTGGATTTTTGTCACATCTGTATGTGGCACCTTAAATTGTGGCGGCCATTTTTAAATTATGAGATAAACTCGGCTGTGATGAACTCATCACAGAAGGAATAGCAGACCTTAAAATGCAGAAAGAACCTGGATCCCTGATGATAAGTGAAGTCATTTAAATGACTGACTCCAGTCATGCTATCTCTGTAGTTCTTGCTTTGGAATTTAGTAAATTTTTTCTTTGGTTTCTTCTTACTTATTATCAACATCATCCTAACTGGTATTAAGATATATTTTCTTATTTTCCACTCTGCTGGGGCCACATTATGAATGGAAGAAAGCTAATCCAGTAACTAGTAAGGGAGAAATGTCAGGATTTATATCTTTCCATCAATATTATGGAAGAAGAGACATAAACGATAGTGACAACATTTTGAAGTTTACAAATGAAGCTCGTTTGAGCAGATGGATCACTTACACCACCCAGCTGGCTAGACTTTCTTTAGAGGACACCATGTTCTCTCCACCGAATAAAGGAAATATGTCACAAAAGCATCAGTGCAAAAGTAAAAATTATAAGCCTAAAAAATTAGGTTTCACTCACCTAAGTCATAGTTATTTAGGTGCTCCCTTCCTGAACATTCTAAATACTATATCCTTTTTCTATGAGGGTGTTAAGTTACAAAGTAAGTGTAATCACTTTATGTGGTTTTTTTTTTTTATCACTTATTAAAATTGGAAAGGGCCCAGTCAAACTGTGAAGGAAAGTATATGTATGCTAAATGTGTTTTAGCTGAAAATACCATTTGAGCAAAAATATTGTAGATCATATCTTCCAAACTGTCATATCTAATAATTTATTTCAAATATTTATTTCAAGTATCTGAGAAGTTAAATTAGATCCCAAATTATAAAACAGGCAACTGATGACATTTAGAATTATCATTTTAGTATTTATTTCATTCTTCAAAACAACAACAACAAAAAAAGAGCAATCAGTAGTAAACCATGCCACTAATTGATGAGGTTCCTTCACTTACATTTTTTTCAGAAGCCAAAATTACTGTGAGAAAATGAGAGTGCAAATGAGTTTAAATATTCAACTTCATTCTTACAATTCTGACAATTAAGTTTGCAAACTTGCCACCATGCACTTATGTTGGCAGCACTTGTACAAACAACTCAGTAAGGTGTCATAATCTTGGTTTATCTGTGTCTCACAGCTGTGTTTGTGTCAACATGTGGCAGTGTTTTGCAGAGTGGCGTTCATTATGGTTGTTTTGTGTTTTCGTGTGCCGTTGAAAGAATGTTGGAGCTTGAATTAAAGCAATGAACAAACATTAAATTGTTAAACTTGGCAAGAGTGGAAGTGAAATCAGGGACATGTTAGTCCAAGTTTATAGGGATAATGCCATGAAGAAAATGACAGTGTACAAATGGATTAAACATTTTTCTGAGGGGAGAGAAAGCATCACTGATAACGTGAGGTCAGGGTGGCCAGTAACGAGCAGAACTGATTAAAGCAATTGCAAAAATTCATCGAATTGTGTGTCAAAATCATCAGCTGACTGTGAGAAGCATAGCAGAAGAAGTAAACATCAATAGAGAAACAGAAAAATCTTAAGTGAAAATGTTGGCATGAGAAAGGTGTGTGCAAAAATGGTCCTGAAGGAGCTCACCGATGAACAAAAGCAAAGGAGAATCCAAGTTTGCCAAGACCTTTTGGAGAAGGAAGATGATGTTTGGGGCTGTCTTATCACTGGCGATGAAACATTGGTGTACTGACGTGACCCTGAAACAAATCATCAAAGTTCACAATGAAAATCATTCAATTCTTTAAGACCAAAAAATTCCGTCAGTTCAAATCAAGAGTCAAAACGATGTTGCTAACCTTTCTTGATACTAGAGAGATTGTTCATTTTGAATTTGTACCAACTAGACAAATAGTCAACCAAGTTTACTATTTGGAAGTGCTGAAAAGGCTGAGTGAAAAAGTTAGATGAAAATCACCTGAAATTTTCATCAACAATTCAGGGTTCTTGCCAGCTCACACAGCACTGTCTGTGAGAAAGTAAACAAATAACTATATTGGAACACCCTCCCTACTCATCTGATCTGGCCCCCAATTACTTTTTTTTCTACCTAAAAATAACAGACATATTGAAAGGAAGACATTTTGATGACATTCAGGACATTCAGTGTCATATGACAACAGCTCTGATGGCCATTCCAGAAAAAGAGTTCCAAAATTCCTTTGAAGGGTGGACTAGGCATTGACATTGGTGTATTCTTCCCAAGGGGAGTGCTTCGAAGGTGACCACAGTGATAGTCAGCAATGAGGTACACAGCACTTTTTCTAGGATGAGTTCGTGAAATTAATTGTCCGACCTGGTAAAACATGGTCTATTAAATGTCATTGCTAATTGTGTAAAGACTTAATATCTGAATCACCATCACCATTGAACAGAGTTTGTAGCAACAGGATTCTAAAGCAATTCCTTTTTATTTATTGCCTATATGTTTTTTAAAAAGTAGTAAAATAGACTCTCCATTAACTGGAACTCAAGCAAGCAGCACTCTAAAGCAAACGCACATTTTGCCAGTTGCTTCAATTCAGGTTAATGGAGAGTCAACTTACATTTATCCAGCATCTACCAATCCCTATGGGTGCCAGTTAACTGAGAGTCTGTTGTATATAGAATAGACATTTTCCATAAAAATAACTAAAAATCGTAGAATTACATTTGAATATTAAAAAGTAAAAATACATTTTAAATTAAGTATATTTTGAAGACATTAATCAATATGTTTAATATATATGCTAACTCCAGAGACTTCTTAAAAATAAAAATACATTATAAATTAAGTATATTGAAAAAATCAATGAATTAATAAATATACTAACTCTAAAGAGTTCCAATGTTAATATATTTTCTATAACTTGTTTCTTTCTTATGCAAAATTATGTATTTGAGGGGATTTCTTTTGTTTTTCATTTATAAAATGAAAGAATTAGTTGATCATTAGAACCCAGTTCAGCTCAACCATTTTTTCTACTACTCTGCTAAGCTAGTTGACAGCTAATTCCCTTTTCAAGATTCAATTTCTCCTACAAAAATCTGACAAACTAGTGTGCATTAAGATAAAATTAGGTAATCAAAGCATGAAGGTGTTATCTACCCAGACACCTAATGACTAAAGTTACAGTTCTTCATAGTTGCCCTAATCTGTGCTAAGAGGATTCACCACAATGTTCCTCAAGGTGTTAGGAATGTGTTAAACTCCAAGCTCACCTCTCAGTGCTCTGAAAAAGGAGATGAAGGAGCTAACATTTATACAGAATTTACATGAGTAAGGAACTCTACAAAGACCACCTAATGTATTCTTCAAAATAATCCTGTGAGGCCAGCATAATTTCTAACAGAAAGATTTTTTGATGTAGGCCACAGTAACAGAGATTGAAATGGCCTGACGCTTAGTGTAAAAAAGTCAAATAATTGTAAAAAAGGCCAAGACAGGTACCTCAAAGTTTAAGAAGGTTCAAGAGAGTCTACTCTGGCTTGTAGGTCTCTAAAATTGTCCTGTTCATACTGTAAAACAATGTGTTTTATAAGATAAAATAGTACTCCACTAATGCCAAACAAAAATGCTGAAGTAGAACAAAATTCCCTCTTCTTCCTAGAAACACCCTCCCTAACCCCTTCCCATTTATATTTTGAGCACAGTGGAACCTAAACATAATGCTAATAACCCAGGAGTAAATTATCATTTCTTGTGGCTAGAATGTGTTCAAAGACATTTTGATTCTCTTTCTACAAACCCAATGAAAATGTCACGTGGCTCTTTTGGTCTTGCATAAAGCAAGAAAATAAACCTAAGGATTACTCCAGGAGTCTTTGACTGAATTCCTTTTATGCCTAACTATCTATCCCGCCTGTAAAATAAACACTACTGGTGCTATGCCCTGTCCTCCAAATGTCCTACTTGGGCACAGATTTCCCTCCTCATTTCTGGGACGCAGTACCTGTAATATTCCACTCAGGGCCAACGGGGCTCTAAAGTAAGTGGGCTGCACTACTATTTGAAAACTCAGTTCTTCTTCCATCTAATTCCTGATAGTTCACAATGTGTAATTGTTTCCAAATGGGCTCACTTTTCCAAGAGAGTACCAAAGTAACTCCTGTCAAATTATGCAAACTCTCGTCTCATCTGACGTCTTCTTTTTCACCTTGCTATCGTCCTCCCCCACCGTGCCAACGGACCCATGACGTCCTAAATAATCCTGCCAATCACTAACCCAGCCTCTTCACAATATCAGTACAGTGATCTCTCAATCACATTGATACACACACAGATTATTCTATAGAAAGATGTTTGGCTTAGTCTTATAATCAAAGCAACCACTCTGTGTGGCCCTTCCTTCTTTCCAACCTTGTTTGTTAATACAATCCCTCTGCCTTTAGCCTTCATTGGAGAACCTCTTACTCATGACCTATTATTGGTGAGAGAAACTCTGTGTTGTTTCACTTCTAAATCCTTCACCTAGTTGTCCTGAGGGAGCATAGCTCTGTTTCCCATAAGAGTGTGATATTCTCTCTCTCATTTTATATTTATCACAGGCTTCCTTGGGACTGGGTGGTTTTGAGTGTCTTCTCCTATGATGAAATGCAAGAGGTCAGGAACCATGTAAATTTTACCTGGGAAAACCCCCAAATGCTCAGCAGAATCCTTTTCATATTGTATCCATGAACAAATGTTTATTGAAATAAACTGAATTGAATTTTGCATACTTTTAAATTTGAACTAATCTGATATTCAACCTCAAGAACAAGGAAAATAATGTGGAAAGCTAAATGTATTTTTTATTTGTGGGATAACTAAATGCAGGATAATTTACTCTCAAAACCACTTATCCAAAGATACAGGCCAAAATAAAATTTGAGACCTAACTCTTTCTCATCTCCACCTAGTTTTTATTCACACTGTACTGCAAGTAGGTAGGATTTTATTCTCCAACTTTCCTAAGATTCCTCATTCTTTAATACCTCACTATCCAAGTGTGAGATGAATCAACAGGAAGGGCATCAGCTGTCAGGTTGCTAAAAATGCAGGATCTCAGGCCAAATCAGGACCTACTGGATCAAAATCTGTATTTTTATAAGATCCCCAGGTATTATTTTTGCACATTAAGTTTGAGAAGTGCTGCCATCATATATTCTCTAAGAATATCCCTCCCCACACGCGACACACAAACACACACCAATCTGAGTTGCCTTTTGAGTCAAATTCCGGTTTCTAGAACCTTAAGGATGTCCGTATGACTGCTAGTACAATTTGATGCTATCATTTGGTGCTAAGGCCCCAGTGTTTTACCCACTATTGCCTTTGTGCTATCAGTAACAATCTCAGCAAAGCAGAAAGAGCAAATAACACTGCAGTATTATTTTGATACTAGTTTTGACTTTACCAATATCCTAAATGAATTTTAGGACAGCCAGGAGTTCATAAAACATGCATTGTGGACTGCTGGTCTAAGCTAATCATGAATATCTCATTCACAGGCCAGTAATTTGTATTGAATACCCATGGAGTATCTATTATGGACCAGGCACTTCGCAGTAGATATTATTGCTGATTTGTTGTGATTGTTCCTGTTGTTATTATTATGGCTTTTATGCCCATTTGTAAAGGAAACTGAGAATCAGAGAAATCTTGAACCATGCACATGGCAAAGTAGAAATTTTATTCCACAAACTTTGAGTCAAATCTCAGAATTTCAACCTGACTCTCTAGTGTGAAGTAGACTGACCCCCGTTTCTGCCCCAGGGGCGTAACATCTACTCATCTTTTTAAGATAGTACCCTTCCCCCATATACTTGGCCACTTTACATGGCTAATTACTATTCATTATTCAAATTTCAACTCAGAAACATTTCAGGGAGGTGTTCTCTGCTCCTCAAACTAACTCAGGTCCCCATGTAGGACACTTCCATTGCATCCTGAAACTCTCCTTCAAAGCATTGATCACAAATGTCATTCACTAGTTCATTGCTTGCTTTTGAATTTTTGGCCCACTCTCCTAATGTAAGCACTGTGAACACAAAGTCTATTTCTGTCTTGCTTACTGTTAATCTATATTCCTAGCAGTGTCTGGGTAATACAAAATACTCAGCAAATAAGTACTTATTGGATGAATAAATGTGCTACAAAGCTCATAAATTGTGAAGTCAAATGTATGAATTTAAAATTGTTCTCAAGCAAATCACCCAACATATCTGGGCCTCATTTTCTTCACCTGGAAAATGAAAATAATGCAATCCAGCTGATTATGAGAAAAAAACGGAGCTGAATTCCAGCTAGATAGTGGGTATTAAGCAAATACTTGATTTCCTATGATATAAAGTGTGAGAAGTTTAGCCTGGTCAGTATTACAACTAAGATACAAGACAACATCACCACTTACTTGATGGAAGCTTGGAAAATCATAGGCATAAAGCCTAGAAAAGAATAAACAATTCTTAAAGGATGAAACAGCCAAATGTAAAATATAACTCTAAACGTCTTAGAATTGGGATCCACTTACCTCTATTCCTCTATTCTTCTGTAGATTCCCCCTCACCTTCTACCTTTAGGCCAGGCAGGCTGAATGTCCTGTCTGAGTCCTAGCCACCCTGGGCAGGACTAGCTGTGGCTTGCCTGCAGGCTAAAAGGCCAAAATTAAAAATTCATATAATGTTATTTCCTGCTTCTCTGTTTGCCTCCAGATTTTGCCTCTTCTGTTTTTGCTCCAGTGATGTTGCTTTTGGTGTATTGTCTGGAATAAATGTTGTGATCTTTGGCAGGCTAAGTGGAGGAGAAACTGAATTGGTTAAAAAAAAAAATGACAGAATCAGAATTCATGACCATTTTTATACCTAAATCAAGTAGGAAGCTCTAGTGGACTACTGTTTCTTTGTAATTGACCAGAATTTGGTTATATGTCCTCCTCTTAGCCTATTATGATTCTTCCTTGGGTTTTGAAGATGATCCTGAATTCCATAAACACATTTTTGTTATTAAAATATTAGAGTTGACTTAACAAAGATGAAGGGAGAAATTCCTTCTGGAGAAACAATCAACATGCTCTGAGAGTCTCTTCCTTATGAATGTGGTGGGGGTGTATGTGGGGGGGTTGTTTTTCTGCCTCTCTCTTGAACTGGAAAATAAGATAGTTTAAATCAGATCTTAGATAGGAGAGTTGAAGAAATCATTAAACAAACAGATGAATAAGTAATGAATGAAGTTCTCCTATCAGGTTCTATGGACCCCAATGCGTCCTCGTGATTGGCAGGAAAATCAGACAACTGATTTTTGTTGCTCAAACACGTTATGATACTCAACTAGGCACGAGGTGTTACCTTCTCACCTCGCAGAGGAACTTCTCACTTTCACTTAATAGATGTGATAAAGAATAAGGATTCTTATTGATGATCCCATAAAAAACAAAAACGCAATAAAAAAGAACAATACCTTTTACGCCTGAAATTTTTTGACAGTAACAAAAATATGTAAAATAAAAATTGTGTCCTAAAAGTGCTATAATCCTTTTAGGAAAGAAAACAAAAATCATAATCTCAAAAGAAAAAAAAAAGTTGAGTGATATTGTTGTAGAGAGGTAAACACAAGATAACCATGTGTACCCAGAAGCAATAATTAATTTTGACAGAGAACCTTGAAGGATATTTTTTTTTCTTTTTGTATGTGGGTAGTTCCCTGGCCAGAAATCAAACTTAGGCCACAGTGCTGACAGCACCAGCGACGAAGCCTTAAGCCACTACACCACCAGGGAACTCCATTGAAGGATATTTTTAATCTGTAGTCTTGGATCAGAATCTTTGAAATGGACCGTGATAGGAAAGGTGAGAAAGCATATCCCAGCCGGAGGACGCAGCACAGAGACATTGAGGTGTGTGTGTTAAAAGAATATCAACTGCTTCCCTGCAGCAATAGTGCCAAGAAAATATCAGTGGATTAGTGAAAGGTGAAACTGCACAATTATTTGGGGATTGGATCATCCAAAGTCTTGAAGATAGGATTAAGCATTTGGATACGATAGACATTATCTCTGAAATGAAAAACCTGGCCATCTAGTCGAAAAGGTACACAAACACGCACATACATTTTATATGTAGCAATGTGTGAAAAGCACTATCATTGTACTGTATTTTGCTGTGTCCAATGCATACTTTTTGCCCAAATATCTGAGGGAAAAATAAGGATGTGAATTATACCCGAGTAGGACTGATTCCGTATCTATATACATGTTTTAGTTCTTTTATTTATGTTTAGAGGTTAAAAGTGTAACTCTAGAAGTCAATAATGATATTCATATACAAAATAATACCCTAAAATATGATAATCATTTTTGTTTTTATATATATATATATATATATATATATATATATATATATAATTTTATACATAAATTTTCTTGTACCTTTATCTGTTCTTGTGTTTTGTAATTATTTCTTACATAAGTTGTCTTATACCATAATGTGTTACAAAATAAATGCTAAAATTTCTTTATAATACAAAAAACAAGTACCAAAAGGTAAACAAATAAAATTTAAATTAAAAAATTAAAACAAAAGATTCCCTGAAAGTTTGGGCCAAAAACGTGGGTATGCGTTATACATGGCAAAATACAGCAATTCATAATAGAAGAGTTGTAGTTTACTGACCAACGATGACATTTTTGGCTGGGATAACCATGAAGAGCCTTGAGTTAGAGACAGCAGTTGCAATCTACCTTGAGCTGCATGTATCAACTTGGAAGAAGGACTGTGGGAAAAGCACAGAGGAAGAGAAATTCCTGTTTCAAAGTCCAAATGAATTAGAGAGGTAGGTAGAAAAATCATACGACTTAAATTTAGAGTGATCCTGACTGAACCGGACAGCATTTATCACAATAAAGTTATTGCATTTCATCTAAACTTAAAAATTATTAATAATTTACACCATTATTTTATATTTCGATGAAGGAGGAGAGCTATCAATGATAATATTTTACATCATTAATTGTAAGATACCTCCGGATTTTGGAAATGCTGAAATATGATAAGATAGATAATAAGAAATGACCTATATAAACAAAAAATCATCTTCTTTACATTTTTCCATAAAAGTATTTAGCTTTTCTTCTTCTTTTTTGTTACCTCTAGAGAAGCAATTCATTTGAGAGTTACTAAGATGCCAACTGACATAAAATTTAATGACTATCCAGATAATTACTCAAATAATTTTCGCCAAAAACCTAGCTGGAGTTTGATATAACCCAACTTTTTCGAATAGCAGGCAAGAATGAAATGTTAAAGTTACTGTGTGCTTGGGATATGATGAGGGACTGAACCTATCTGTTCGACTCATTCGTGTGATGCTCATATTACAGCATAACAGGTGTTT
Source organism: Lyroderma lyra (assembly GCA_004026885.1). Classification (NCBI taxonomy): domain Eukaryota; kingdom Metazoa; phylum Chordata; class Mammalia; order Chiroptera; family Megadermatidae; genus Lyroderma; species Lyroderma lyra. Next base: position 26,737 of record PVJL010009176.1, read on the forward strand.
TTTAGATGAAATGCTGTCATTTGTCATAACATGGATGGATCTTGAGAGTATGATGCTAAGGGAAATGAGTGCTACAGAAAAGGACAAAACCCTTATAATTTCACTCATTTGTGGGATATAAGACAGAAAGCAACAAACAAAAAAACTCCTAGACACAGACAATAGCATGGGGGCTACCAGAGGGTAAGGAGAGTGCTGGACGATGACCAGGGTAAAGTGGGTCAAATACATGGCGACAGAAGGAGAGTAGACTCAGAGTGGTGAGCACACAATGCAATATACAGATAATGTGTTATAGAATTGTTCACTTGAAACCTATGTAATGTTATTAACAAATGTCATCCCAATACATTTAATTTAAAAAGGAGTATTTTTGTACTTCTGCCCACTTTCAATGGTTTTCTCCCTTTGGGAAGTCCCACTTCAATACATGACCAGAAAACTGACAGTCAGCTGGTTACACTTCTCTCTTCTCAATTACTCTTTCCCTCCATCCACTCCGAAAGTAACAACAGGGGAAGCCCAGAATTTCATACAGGAAATGCGATTTCCAATTAAAAGTCACTTTCCCCATGACTCTGACATGCTTTTCTCTATTTTTGCCATAAATTGGTGAACCTGTGGGCTTAACTTTTATATAATAGCTCCAAGGGTCATGCTACATGTCATTTTGTCTGACAGTTTGGGGGAATAAACAGTTTGACTATTTTTTTTATCAAAATAAAAAAGCAAAACCATCACTCTATTTCTGGAATTTTCAGTGATTGTACAGGTTCCAATGCAGCCTCAGAGAGTTGAATAGCTTTTTAAATAGTTATTATTTTGCTTTGTTTTTGCATTTATCCACAACTTCATTCTAGAGTGACCTTGTAGATTGGGGTTTACTTTTCTCCTGTGGAAAATAACAAACAAGCTCTTTCCAGGCAGATACAAGTGAAAAAATTGTGCAGGCTGTAGAACATTAACAGCTGATAAATTATAAATAGTATCATTCACTAATTAGTTTCTGTCCAAGATATGCACAACAGCCATGAGAATAAATCTGCACATTGAAACTAAGATGCTATGGGAAGCAGCGCAATCTAGCACACGAAACTGTTCAAGGAATTAGAAAATGCAGGAAAAGTCTGAGCTTTTCCTATAAGGGAAAGAAAATACTTGGCTAGAGATGGAGGAAACAAGCATTTCTCATGAAGTTGCCTAGCAGCACAGTGCAATCCAGGAGCAGATAATGTCAGTCAGGTGTGCACCTTGAAGCTGGTGGAGAGCATCATCCTTGTTGGCAGGCAGTGTCATCTTCAAATACAAGGACAGTGACACTTCTTAGGGCCCAATCCATATCCTTCTGCTCCATCTCTCAGCACCTGCTCCTCCTCGGGCCTTTTCCATCAATACGGGTATTGGTGATCCTTTCAGATGTAGAGATTAAGGACAAGATAGCTTGAGTTAACATTTCCATGTCAATGGAATTGATCCATGAACAGTATTGGCAGAGTGTACCTTCAGCTGGCATGCCTACATCTTCCTAGAAGGACTTAGAAACTTAAACATGAGCAAAGCTATTTAAGCACGCTGTTTTCCTCAATTCTCCCATCATCTCACTCCCCAGTTCTGACACAATGACCAGGAGAGGAAAAACAGTCAGCAAATTTAGCTGCTATATCTTGAGTATTCAAGAAATCCAAGGTCAGGAAATCATAGCAGTTAATATTTAAGATCCATAGTATATCTTCCTCAAACAAGAGGTAATCGTTTCTGAATAAATGATATAAAATGTCTTTTCTTCTTATGGTTTACTAATATAATAACTATATCCTTAAAAGGGAGCAATAGACTGGTTGTAGATTAATTATAGAACTGATGTTTTCCAAAAACTGAAATTTCAGAATATATTACCTATCAATTGATACATGACAAGTCAAAAATATTGTTCAGATTTATGACCTCTTGCATGATTCTTAGTATAAGCCACAGATACTCATTCATCTGGGTTTAATATTCAAGACAATGTTACTATTGTTTATTAAGCTATGAGTCAACCAAAGTCAAAACATTAGTAGGGAAAAATGTTCTTATTAAGTCCATGAGTACTCAAATAATTGGAAATCTTATAAGATTTCTATTTTTCCCTAAAAATAGAGTTTTTTAAGTGATTAATTTTTAATTGAAAACTTTATACAAGTGTAGAGGTATTCTAAGAATAGTTCTGCCAAATCAGTTATGATAATCATTTATTTAATTTTCTATAAAGGGGGAAGTGATCTGTATCGCACTGAGCTCTGTAATGATACACTGAATAGTCTACGGGAAAGCAGTTCAGTGTTGCCTATTACACATGTTCCAAAATGATTCAAAAATATTTTGCTGATTACTTCTCTGTGGTAGGCAGAATAATAGACCCTACAGAGATTCACAACTTGCTTCCTGGAAACGGTGAAGGTTATTGTGGCAAAAGGGACTTTTCAGGTGTGATTAAGTTAAGGATCTTGGAATAAAGAGATGACCCTGGATTATCGGGGCGGGGTGGGGGGCAGTGTAGTCACAGGGTCCTTCCTTATAAGAGGGAGGCAGGAGGCTCAGGGTCAGTAATGGGTCCCTCTGATAACAGAGCAGAGGGAAGCAGAGTCAGAGAGAACCTCCACTGCCACTTGTTTTGAAGACAGGAGACAGGGACACCAGCCAAAGAGTGCAGGTGACCACTAAAAATTGGAAAAGCCAAAAAAACCGGCTTCTCTCCCAGAAATTCCTTGCTGGCATTTTGATTTTAGCCCTATAACACCTAATTTTGTGCTTATAACCTCCGGAATTATAAGAAATGAATCTGTGTTGCTTGAAGCTACTAAATTGTGATTTATTTTTTATAGCCACAGTAGAAAACTAATATACTCCTTTCTGTCAAAATTCTAGAATTTCTATGGCAGTTACGTAATTCTTCAGTGTCAGGTATCTTCTATGCCTCCGAGTCCATATTTAGAAGCCTGTTGTCAAATGGTGGGGAGCGGGGTGGGGAGGCTCATTCTGTTGCTTTTTCAATGTAAAATACAGAAACTAGAGTAAGAAAAAAAGGAGGAAGGAAGAAAGGAAAGAAGAAGGACGGAAGGAAGGAAGGAAGGAAGGAACCAGACAGAGTGAAATTTGTAATGAAATGGCAAAATGAACTGAAGAGACAGTTTAGGGGAGAAAAGGGAAACTTCAGTGCTACTAGCAAGAAAGATGAATTTCTGTACAGAATAGCTACTTCAATGACAAATGTAATTAGGTTTAAGTTATGTAAATACTATCCAGCATTGCTTTCAGGAAAGACTGAGAACACAAACACCTGTGTTCCTGCTCTTCAGGGAAGAATGATGAAGGCTTAACAATTAAGTCATTTCCAAGAAGTCACATTCTTCTAGGAAACAGGTGGAAGCCCTACTTGTGTTGTCCAGAGGAACTTGGCCAGTGTTGAATGTCACAGACTCTTGACATTTTTGTTCTGAGAGGAGTAATCCCTCAGAGTCTCCAGGTGAGGGGTTGGGGTGGACTCTAGAAAACATCGGAAAAAAAAAAAAAGGCCTTCAAACGATCTAAGGGCAGCCCATGGCTGAAGGGTTGTTGCTTCCCCAGCCTCAGGTCCAGACACTGAGTCCTGCGTGCTCAGCCCTGAGAGGTAGCCTTCAGAGCCCTCTGCCACGCGCAGGTCACACTTGCTTAGAATCCGTGGGAGTTACAACCCATGTACTTACATTTCTCAAGAAAACGTCATGTCTGCCATTTTCTTGCGGAGTGATTTCATTTAGTGCTTAATTTTGCTTTCCCTCAAGAGCTAAATCCCTAGGAAAAAGGTAAGTTCCTATAAACAAGTTCCCTTCAATTTTCCTTTTTGTCTGATGAGCAGCTTCTCACAGAAATGGGATGCCTTAGGCCCTGTGCGGAGACACGCAGTAGCTGAAGGCAATGTTTAAGCCCCTAGAAAAGGAAGCCTGAGTCACAGAAGACAAAGTCTCTTTTCCCCATATGCAGATTAAGATAGAGACATATTGATAAAAATAAGGGAATTGATGTGGAATTTTGTTTTAATACTAAAAGATAGGGCAAATTCTTTTCTTTGCCTTCCTTACACCAAATTACTGCCCATTCTTACAAAGGGTTTATGCAATAGAGGACCCTCAGACTGAAATCAGTTTACCCTTGCACTTTTAACTCATTCTTTTACCCTCTAATCCATAACCACCAGGATGACAGAAGATACACATGGTTCCCTTTTAAGGGGTGCGTCTGTCACAGAACCAGCCTTCCTTGTCTATCTGATTCCCAAGAATAATTTTACTCTGGTTCTTTATCAAGTTTTCATACTTTCAAAAGCTTTTAGTGTGTTTGGCTACATAAATTTGATGAAAATGAAAGAAATCCTTTTCTAATAGTTTTGCATCTAAATCTACTACTGCTCTCCTATATCAGTTACCTTTTGCTGTATAACAAACCAATTAAATTTCAGTAAGTTAAAACCAAAAGCATTTATCATTGCTCATGAGTCTACAGGTCAGCTGGATGGTTCTTCCGTCTTCTTCCAGGCACCCATCTGCGGGCAGTTGTTGATGGGGAATAGGTGGTTCTGTTGACCTTGGCTGTTACAGCTGACCTCGACATGTTACAGAATCAGCAGCTGTGGACAGGCTTAGGATGGCCTCGGCTAGAATTCCTGAGATCCTTTCACGTAATCTCTCGGTTCATCTAGCTAGCTTGGGTTTGTAGGGGTGGAATTCTGAGCGGGACAATGGCTACACAAAGGGCCAGGGAAGTTTAGCTTGGACCTGGCATATAATTATTTTCGCTGCATTCTATTGGTCCAAACAAGTCACAAGGTCAGCCTGAGGCAGAGGAAATAGATTTCACCTCTTGTTAAGAGGAACTGCAGAGGGCCACTGAGGGAGGGGTAAAGCACTGGGAATACTTTTAAAGTTCAATTAGCACATCTCTGGACATGGAAGAGCTAGCCTGTGCCTGGTTGCTGGTTGGCTTTTTTGTTTTTATTGTTAAATTTACTGGGGTGACATTGGTTCATAAAAATTATCTGGTTGCTGCTTTAATAAAGTTTCCCTATACCTGGACCTTGGCTTCAAACACTGGATATTTTTCAATGACTTTCCCAGTGCGGATGTAAACTCAGATGTAAAAAAAAAAAAAAAAAAAAAAAAAAAAAGCTAAGCTGCTGCAATTAATAAAAGAAAGTTTCACAAGAAGAATTATGGGTAATTTCCTCTTCCTTCCCCACTTCTCTCAGGGCCAAGAGCGGTTATTTAACACCTAGAATATTCACTCTCTGAAACGCAGCAATTTCTTCAGTGTTTCCCAACGAAATTGCCATTGTTCCCTTTGAATAAGTGTGAGCTTTATTCTCAGAGACCTTAGGCATGCACTTTTCACTGGACAGGTCAGGGCATCTCCTACTACGGACACCCGCCTGGGTCAGTCAGCCACCAGTCTATTCCCAGCCTCCATAGTCATGGGAGTGACTCTCAGGATAATGATAAAGGAGCAAACACTCCTCGATTACTCTGTCATATTCATTTCTCCAGAAATTGTCATTTTCTTCTGAGAAAATCTGCTTCCTTCAGTGAGAGCCCCATGTATGCTGCAGAGCAAGGAATTGTTATGTAAAAACGAGATGAAAATCCTACCTAAAGAAGAGTCCACAAGGCCATTCTTTGTCCTCTTTCCCTTTTCATATTTTTTAAAATACTTTTAGTTACTAAAGTCCTATTTTCAAATATTTATGCAAAAAGCTGCTGGAAAAGACTTAGTTTAATTACAATGGATCCTTGTTAATAGCTTGTGAAGGGCCACTGGCCCCTCTGGGCTTTTCTTTGGTGTTGATTAATTATGGATACACTAAACAGGAAGATTCAGTTAACCAATGGGGATAATTTCGATATAGGCTCTTAATCTTACAAAACCTCACTTCTGACTTTCCCTTAAGTGGTAAAGGGTACTTGCTCTTTTATGAGGCAATAATCCTGTCCCCTAGTGGCTAAACAACCACCACCACCAAAAACAGCTGCAACACCAGTTAGAGTTTTCTGCCCCTCCCCCTGCAGCTCCTTCCCCAACTTGAATTTCTCGAGAATTAAGCGCACTGAAGCCATTGCAGCCAAAGGCACATGCGTTCTTCTGTGTAACTTCCGTCTTGAATCCCTGTTTGCTTTTCTGTCCCAGAGAACCAAATCCAAGCAGTCTCCATTTCTCTTTGTTGAGCTAGCACCCAGAAATACCCAGCTAGCCTTGTCTCCACGGGGCCTGACCAGCTCTAGACGTAGGGAGTCTCTCTCATTGTAATCATAGCTAAGCTTTTTTGAGCTCTTATTTTGCAACGGGTTTAAAAGTTGAATTGGATCTCCAAGTGTTGACAACTCGAGGATTTGGCTGTCAGGTGAGATGTTGAGAAATCATTTCCAAATAGAAGGCAACCCTCCTAGCTCCCTTATTTCTGCCCAACAGTTCTTAGAATTGGGGAGAGAAGGCTTATTATGGTTATGGTTATTTTCGTGAGATTGGCAGGACATGGGAGAGCTCTGCTGTCCCTAGCCAGTGGGAGGTACTGGAGGTGGGTGTAGGACATCATCTCTTCAGGATGTAGACTTTCTATGAACTCCTAACGTACTTCTTAGTCCAGAACTTTCTAGAGTGTCACCAGCAGGCTGGCTGCCTCCTTTCTTTGCAGTTCCTTCTCCCACATTCTAAGATGTAATTCTCCACACACTTTGCTTTCCAACATTATTCCATCTTTCTCTCAAATAATTTGGTTTCGCTTTCTTTCTCTCTGGTGCCCCCATCAACCTCTCAGTCAATACACATTCTCTTTGCGATTATGTATTTATATTTTTTATTGTATTATCTGAAATTTTAAAAGGGTTCCAAGAAAGGAGATAGCATTGCTCAACTAAGCAATTAAAACAACAGCAACAACAACAACAAACAAAAAAGCAGAACACCAAGTTAAACTTTCAATTCAGAAAACAGCATTTATTTTTATAAGAATGCCACATACAGTGTGAGGGTTATTCTTACATGGGGAAAACCATTGTTCATCTGACATGAAAACGTAACTAGCTATGTGAAGTTTACCTGGCAACCCTAAGAGAGGTGTCTCGCATACCTGCACGTTCCGGTTGCTGTCTTTGAGTACAACCTTCTTTTCCATTTGTGATGCTTCCCTGCATTCCTCGGGCAGTGCCAGCCACCAAAAATAAACGACAGTGGGCTCAGGGTAATTTCTGATTTCCTCATAATCTTTTCATTTCTGTGGTATCTCTTCAACTATCTTTCTTATGACCTTGTTCGAATAAAATATAAACTGTGCTTACCCTAGGTGACCTTTCTTCCGGCTTCTTCTGAGGCAGTAATAACCTCGAGGCTGAAATCCACACCTGTATAGACCCATGTTTATACAGAACGCTTTTTGAAGTTCAGGTTCAGTAGAAACAATTCTTTCATCGTTCAGGCAATTTTACCAGTAGGGTTAAACAAGGATATTGTTTCTTTTTCACTTAATTTCTCTGGATCACTGTTACTTAACTCATGCACACACCTTTACTAGAGCAAGTAGAAAGAGAGCTTAGTTATATATGCAGATGGCATGGATTTATTATCACTGAGTAGAATGAACTTAATTGACAACTAGCCATGCTACTCAATCATTGCCAGAAAAAAACACAATCAAGTATTCTAGAAACAATGTAATCATTTTGGATATATTCTCCACATCACTTATCCAACTTACACCCCTAACAGCTTTAAAGAACTAATTAATTCTTTCATTTATCTTTGACTTAGTAGTATAATCCTTTTCATTTGGAAGAACACCTTAAATTTACATTGCTTACTGCTTTATAGGCTCTGGTTGTTAAACTGTGTGTGTGTGTGTGTGTGTGTATGTGTGTGTGTGTGTGTGTGTTTAATAATCTAAGATTAGTTGTTTGGTTACATGGACTTTACAATTTTCTGGAGTCAAGTTATTGCCACAGACACTATGGCACTGAAAGTTGGGGTTCTCGATTGGTTGTTGGTTGGTTTGTTAAGAGTGGAGTGAGACAAAATTCAGGGTGACCATTGAGAGCCTGTTAACAAGTCCTTCCTGAGATTGCTCTAAATGGAAGCAAGGTAACTTCTGTTTAGCCTCTGTCTTCATCAGGTTCTGCACTGGTCAGAAGGTTTCCATATGACACAGCTACAGTCAAGTTCTCACAGAAGACTAGGACCGGGAACTCGCCGTTACTTCACATTTTGCCAAGCCTCAGGCAAGAGAAATACCGTGAAGGGACATATCAGGCAGATTTGCCATCCATCTTTTCCTCTCTGCTTCAAACTCAAGCTGCAGCCAGAACCATGCAGAACTTGGAATTTATCTGGACCATTTCCTATTGTGCATCTGAAACTGGCATCCTAACCTCATCATACTTTTTCTCCTCATGTAAATAACTGCCAAAGAAATAGAGATATACAAATAATTGAATCCAACCATTCCAATCTTTAGAACAGTGATATTCTGTTTTTGTTTCATTATTATTTCATTGAACCATATTTTGAACTCTACGTTTTCAGTTCTCATGACCATTCTATCTTTTGAAATGTGCCATTTGAAAAACAATGTGCATGTGCATGTGTGTGGCTGTTATTTGTGTATATGAGTATGTTAAAGATGAGCTGAAGATGCATAAAGAATGTACAGGTGAATTGATCCTTGTTTCCCTGCTTTTGAGCAGCTAGCTACTATGATATATAAAAAATATGACCTTAAAAGAGAGTTTTGTGTTTTCCAGGCCCTGGTTGTGAGTGATGTCATGGCCCAAGGTGAGGGTGTCTGCACTGGCATGCCATCTTTTTTTCCCAGAGGCAATTTTTGCTTTAGTTTCCCCGACTGACATTGGAATGGGCTCAGAGATGTTTTATTCATGAAAGTAGATCTTGTGAATATAGCTCCCAATACACCAGAGAGACAAAAATATCACTCCGATTGCACCTAAACTAATCTGTAGTTGTGTAACAAATTGACACATAAATTAAATTTTCACTGCTAATGCCTGCTTAACTCCATAATCATATTTCGGTTTGGAATTCTGTGAAAGTAATTAGTTTAGCTAGATTAGCTCATCAAAGATGGCTGAAAATGAGAACTACCAGGACATCTATTCGTAAACATTGTCTGTCATACCCAAGGAAGCGTTTAAGGTTGAATCAATAACTATATACCTGTTCTTTTACATTCTGTTGGATTTGATGAATTGCTAGATACTTAACTTTTATTTATTTTTTTTGTTGAGAATCCATTTATCTCATTGTGGACATGTTTCCATCTTCTACACATTTTTTTCTTTCTCTATTGAGAAGTGATTCTTACGCTGAGAAACTTTCTGTTTTCCATGTGATTGATCTTTTAGGGTGTGAGGAGGGGGAGGCCTCCCTGAAACAGTAGTTAGGAAAATCACACCCTTTCATCTTTGGTTTCATCTTCTGAAAGAAGAACTGTGCTATTTTACCAGCTGTTGTGAACTGTTCAAATTTCCCCTAGGTAGAAAAACTAGTTGCTTTCAAAGCTCTGAGAAGTTTCAAAAATGCTCTGGGCCCCAAGAAAGTAAATAAAAGGTGAAAGGAGTCTTTCAAAGGCAACTCTGGGTGCCTAAGATGAAGCTGTGGTTGCTGGGAGAATCACTGAAACAAAAACCTGGGGGGAATACAGACCAAATCAGGAAGAACAGCTATTAATTTAGCTTACGTGCAGCAGTAGCAGTCAGGGATCTGATGGAGTAAAAAGTTGAAAAGAAATATGTCTGATTTCTTTCCAGCATTTTTGAGCTTGCAACTTAAAAATAGAATGTACTGATTCATGAATTAGATTATTAACAAACTCTATCTTAGAGTTACTCTTTAATTTATGTCCATAGGTCCTTATTTTTCAAGCTCCTCCTTTATCTGCTGAGTTCTGACTTTGCCACTTCCAATCTATCCTGCATGCTCACAAACAAAATGAAAAAGTAAAAAAGTAATGAACAATGTTGTTTTTATGATATGCAGAGCCCAAGATGGCTTCCAATCATCCCTTTATTCTGGGAATCACACTTTCTTTTAGTCATTTCTCACATTGATTTGGGTTTTGTTTTATTTTGTGTTTTTTTTTCTGTGTAATCAATAGTATATAACAGAAGCAATCTTATGAGATTAGATTTTAAAAACTATTTCTCTCTTAGGTGTGATCTCTTGCAAGATCTCTCACTCTCTCTGCCTCTGTCCCTCTCTCTGCATCTCTGTCTCTCTGTCCTTTCTGTCCCTGTCTGTCTTTCTTTGCTTCCTCTGGTGGAAGCCAACTACTGTGCAATGAAGACACTCAGTCTATGAGAGGCCCACGTGCCAATTACTGAGCCCCTCCAACAGCTACGGGAGTGAGTTTGGAAACCAATCCATCTACTGACCCCAGGCTTTGAGATGACTCTGCAAACCCAGCTAACAGTTCCTCTGTAACCAGAGAAATCCTGAGCCTGGCCCTCCAGAGCTAAGCCCCTCCCTGATAAACCCATTGTAAAGTGAAAATACCCCGTCCATTGAAAATGCGTTTAGCACTACCCTGTGGCGTCTTGCTTGTTCATCCTCGTGATCCCACGGCTGCCCAGGAGCCTCCGCTCGCTGCCACGGCCCAGTCTTGTACCGCTAGCACAGGAGCATATCGAAATCCAAAATCTGAGGTATTGCTTTTGCATTCTCGTAAGGTTGAAAAATTGTCAGTCGAACCATTATTAATCGGAACCATCCGTATTTAAAGAAAAAAAGCAGTCTTGAAGTTTGAATTTTTGTTTGACTTGTTACCTAACTCGTTTACCAAGATAGACTGTGGCTAAGCAGGTGATGGAGATTCAGAGTTTCTGAAAGTTAGCTCTCACACACTAACTGACTTTCTCATCCATTGTGTGTGTGTGTGTGTGTGTGTGTGTGTGTGTTTGTTGGTTTTACTGGTTCCCATAACTCTTTGAGAGAAATTTTACCCACTTCCTTCAGAGGGGGAAACAACATTCTGCAATTTGTCAACCTGTCTTAAATATGTTTTAACAAACTCAGCACCGTTTCTCTAATTAATGCCAACACGGTCCTTGACAAACTGCTGTAGTGTGGACATCTTTTATAGTGATGCTCATAGTATCTTCTGATGGATAATTATCCCCCTACTGTTTTGTAAAGTGTTGAAGGGCAGAAATGTATGTCTTCTACATTATTTTATAGAAGACAAAAACCCAGTGGAGTGTCTGGCACATAACAAGTTGCATATTGAATGTTCTTGAGTTAAACTGATCCAATGAAGTTTTTTGATGCTCAAAATCTAGTACTTAAGGCAGATGATGGCCTATACTTGAGCATAAATTAACAGTTACAGCTTGACTACAGAAGGAAAACTTCAGGGCAAAGACATTTCTCTTTGGCATGCTGTAAAGAGCACTCCCCACTTCTCCCTGACATACTGTCTTGTTAAAATGAAGCATTTTTCCCTTTGGGCCCATGGACGAGCAAAGAAGCACACTTAATCGTAAGGCAGTGATGACTACTGCCCTTGAACTATATGGGCCCTGAAGGTTTCTCTTTTCTTTGCAGAAGAATAGGTGAGATTCTAAGATAGAAATGAAAGCAAGTTCAAGAAGTAGAATGACTTTAGGGTCTGTCTTTTAGTTGCCAAAACTATTTTTATTCCTTGTTGGCCAGCATTTATATGCTTCAACTTAGCATAAAATTGTATTTATTATTGATAAATAAACTGGGACATCTATTAATACTAGAATATGAATATATTCAAAGAGTTTTACATGGTATATCGGTTAATTCAGATACAAAACCTCCCTCTGTTCTCCAGTCTCCTGTTCTGTCCTTTGATGGTCGGAGACATGCCAGAGTGAGAAAACAACGCTAACCTTTACACTATTTTCTTCTGCAAATGGCTTCCCTGACGTTCAAGAGCTTAAATATACTTTTACATCCTCTCTCAATTTAATTTAATGACTTCTTCATGTTCATCTTTTTTTTTCACTTTTCTTTTACATATTTTCTGCCTGTATTTTCACTCTTGTCTATCAGTTTTAAGACATATCCTTTTGTAGAAATAGTAAATTATTTTATTTGTGAAGTCAACGCTTGATTTCACATATTTAAGTATTCTTATGTACTGCTCCATTTTTTTCCTACAGCCAAACTTCTCCTTTTAAACCATTTTTATGCTTTAAAATTTTTTTTTGTTCATTGTCTTTTATTTCAATTAGGAGAAATTTGAATGACTTTCTTGCCCATATGGAATGGTAGTATAAGTTAGTCTGGATTTTACCCAATATTTCTTGAGTCTACATTTCCCAAGAAAAACAAATTTTGATATGTACATACTCACGTCCATGTATGAACCAACTTTTGCTCTCTTGGCATCTGGATAGCACGTAGGTAGAATTCTAAGAATCTTTCATTCAGTCTTTGTCCATGTTTCTCTAACTACAGCATACATCCATTTCATTGGAGAGTGCCTGGGTCCCAAAACAAAGGATTCTGATTCAGCAGGAAGGTGTGAGGTGAGGTCTAGAGCAGATGTTCTTTAATCAATATCCCAGGTTGTTTTGGTGGATACATGCACTGACAAACACTAATTGTATAGTACCCACGAGAAAAATTCTATACTGCGAAGTCTGGTACTCTGAATGAGTATCAATCACAGTATTCGACGACATTGTCGTTGTTTCATATAAACTTTTTAGGGTGCCCTTGAAATCTAAGGCAAAATTAGTCATATAACTATTTGACAAATATTTAGGGACCTGAGTTGGTGTTCAAAATACTTGTAAAAAGGAAAAGTGTGATTTAGAGAGATTGGCTCCCACCTCATCCTCCAACTCACCATCAGCCTTTCTCTGACCTTCTCACTCCTTCTCCAGAATGGAGTTTCCTCATTGCTTCTGGTTTCTTTGATTGCAAGGAAAAGATCCCAGCGAGGTTACCATCAGGTAGTTTACAGAATGAGTGGGAAGCCAGGTCAGCAGAACAAGGCTCAGAAACAAACTAAGAACCAGAGCATCAGAAGCTACTTGGTTATCTCATCAGAGTCCTGCCTTTTGTAGAAATAAACATAATCCAGTTTGACAAGAGATGATTTCCTCTGCTCAGGTCACATGCATATTCCTTGGCCGCACTGGGGTGTGAGACAGAAGCACTTGACAGAGGAATAGCTTAAGCTTTTGTACAGGAAGGATTTCTCAATTCAGAGCCACATCCAGAAGGTATGCAGTGTGGGGGAGCTAATACCTACTACAGTCATGATTTCTCTCAGCTCTGGAAGTTCCACATCAGTGTCTATTTGACCTTGTCTATTTGACCTGGTTTAATCTTATTTGACCCATTTTTTTATTAGTATATTATACAAACTTGTCTGTGTGAACAAACCGGCAAACATCATGAATTATACAGCAAATGACTACTTTTACAATTGAATTCCACTTGAGTGAAATACACTTTCTTCTTCAGGGCTCCTTTAGCTGTGTAGCTGGGCTAGAATGATGTAGTTGGATGAATGTCAACTCATACCATTAACATATAGAGAAGAGAAGCCATTGAGAAGGGAAGAGCAAGACAATTGGGACTACTTGTCTAATTTTTAAAAAATTAGAAAAAACAAATTAATAAAAATTCTCCAACAGTGTACCTTCTTTTTTTAACTGGCTAAGAATTTTATTTTCTTTTATTTTGGGACTTTGGTTTTTCATAACCATTTTCTGATCTCAATGACCTCTCTTCTCTGTAGTTGACTTTGTGCAAAGCCTGTCTTGGTCCCCACAGGAGCTTTTGTTGTAGTGGCATTTGCAATAAATAGGTAGTGATGGCATTTCTAAAAATTTCTGTCTATGCTAGAAAATGAGACATATGCACTGACATTTCCAATCTGAGCGCAATAGCTCTTTATTAATTCTGTATTGCAAATACCACTTCTGGATTTGATTTTCTTTGATTTTCCAAGATTCATTCATTTCAATAATTCTCTTCTCTACAGAATCATCCTATTTTCATTTTTGGTATGTTTATGCTGGTATCTATCCACAGACCCATTTTTTATGACTATAGATTATTTAATTTTTTTTCTCTTTCCATCACCTTATTTTTAGCTTCCCCCACTCCTTTCCCACCCCCTCCCCTTAGATGATTTAATTTACATGCAAAAAAACAAGTTATTACACAATGGATCTGATTTAGTGTCATAGGCTAAGTGTTCTCACTGCCGGAAAAAAAAAAAAGCAAAGAAAAGAGTTAACTATGTGATGTGATGGATGTGTTAATTAACTTGATGTGTGATAAGCTTTTCACAGTGTGTATGTATATCAAATCATGTTGTATACTTTAAATATATACAATTTTATTTGTCAATCATTCTTCAATAACTGGAAGAAAAAATAAAACAGTCAAAACATTGACTAGTCTAGGATTCAGTATCAAGTCACTCTTGTTCCTTTCTTGCCCTTTTGTCTCTCTGGACAATGTCCAGTAAGTCTTATAACCTCCCTCGTCACCATGCCCCTGGAGGCTAGGGCTCAACCATGCAATTCCCACAACTGCATTTCACCTTAAGACTTAGCTTGCTGGTATTTTTCTGGTTTTGTTTTGTTTTGTTTTGTTTTTTGGGGGGGGTTGTTTTGTTTTATTTTGTTTTTTTCACTTTCTACTTCAGATTAAATTTATTGGGATGAAATTCTTCAAGACTTGGCTTAGGGTTTTCTATTTTGTAGAAAGCATGCCCCAATCTCTTTGTGTGAGCTTCTCCATACCATGACATCAGCTTTATCCACATGACATTGTTTTGCCATTAGTTTCTAGGGCAGGCTCTCTCATTAGGCAAGGAGGAACTCTAGGGAAGGGTCTTACTGGATGAATTCTTGCATTCTCAGAAACCTAAGGGCTACCAGACACACAGTAAGCACATAATAAATTGCACCAAAAGGAATTGAGGCAACCTCAGTTTTCTGTGCTACATGCTGGTTATGATGCAAGGCCTGATTCTTGCTGTGCTCTGTTGTTATTTATTCTAATCTTAGTTCTTTGATCATAACTTAGCATAAAATGAATTTAAAAAAGAGACCCAGGAACGTTTTGTTCTCTGACTAGATAATGTTCAATATTTCAAAGAACTAAGGGCTCCCATGTTTTTTTAGACTCCTGTGATTTAAAAGAAACTAATTATTGTTGAAATCTAGTTTTTAGAGTAGAAAAAAGTGTGACTTTTTAAAATCTGAAGCCTCTGGCATAACAATAATAATTATTTTCCTCTTACTGGTTAAGTTAGAAGGTACTGACATCTTTTGTCAGTAAGTGAGCCTCAGGTGGGCATAATAGGTTTGATAAGAGTAATGGCTTTGAAAATAAATATTTATTTGAGTTTTCTTGAACTCTTTTGAGCTCTTGTAAGTTCATTTTTCTCAAAATTTTGATTTTGACCTTAGCTTAAAAATGTTATATATAATCACATAAGGCAAGTGTAAGTCACTGCTGAACATTTTTTTACTTTGAAATATAGCTGTGCTTACCGGAATGCCATCAAAATAAGATCTTGCAAGATAGTATAAATAAACTTAAACAATGTAAAATATGCAATTGCAAAATCACACTAATTACTTCTGCTTTTAAAACTATTTTACCTAATTATCTACTATCATACTATGTTAATGATTAGGTTTGCCAAATTTTTAATTAAAATATTTGAATTCAGGGCTCTTTATATCATTTTGGTGGAAATAAATTGCTATGAACTTTTGAGGGAAATTTGGAAAAATGTATGAACCAAATTATGTAAATATTCTTATAAGTTCTTATCCATAGATTTATGCTTACATATGCTCAAAGATGGGAAAAGTTTTAGATAAATGTATTTATTGAATATTTTGAAAAATAATTGTTCAAATATAAAAAAAATTGAACACTTAACATTTGAACAAGATTACCACTCACTACAAGGATTGTGATTACTATTGGATTTTTCTTTTTATGCCTTTTCTATATTTTTGAGAATAGTTATGATGAACATTCTTTTCTTTGGTAATCAAAAAGAAATAAAGCAATTTAATAATTTTATTTGAAAACTATGATTGATTAACAGTTTACTTAAGACAGTTTTTTCTCTTTTTTAGTCATGGTTCTACTATGTAATTGTATATTTAAAATGTCTATAAATCACCCTATAGGATGTTGAGTCCTGACCAAGTAAATTATGCTTTTAGAGTCAGTATGTCCAGGGATAACATAAATCAAATCCACAGAGTTTTACTGGCATTTATACCCTCTACTAAGCTCTAGGAAGTACAAGTCAGAAATATTCACTCTTATCAGAAGCTACTTGCAAACTTAGGTACCCCCAAGTGTCCTTTGCATTACATGATAAATCACAGACACACACACACATGTGCACAAACACACACATTTTAATTTATACATACTGATATCCTTGCAGAATGGTGGCTGTCAGCATCATCCATACTTCTTATGAAAGGATAATGTGTGGCACAGAGTACAGCAGAAATACATCACACCATTCTGTAAAATGGACTGATTGGCTTTCTCTTAGACATAATGAATGCTGAGATTGAGCAGGTGGGGTTCTATCTGTATCTGTGTTTATGTCTATGTCTATATCTATGTCTCTGTCCTTTTATCTATCATCTATCTATCTAAATAGCTCTTGAAAGGGCTCTTTGTTTGGGAACTTTATCACAATATCCCTGCTTTAAATCTTCAAACTATATTCCAGCAGACTTCCACATGCCATCTGGGTGCTTATTTACATCCTACCTTCTAATATATGGACTAAGAACAGCATCTATTTTCACTGACCCTATTGAATTGTCTTCTCAGCAGTAGCTCTCAGCTTGGGTTTCCCTCTCCCCACCTTTGAGACACTGTTCACTGCTGCTCTGTGGTCACTCCAGTTTATTCAAACATTACCCTTGGAATGATGTGTGCTCCCAAAAGGAGCTAGTGAGAAGACAGGCTAGAGTGAGACTCTTCCCCTTTACCTTGTGCAAGCTTATGCAGATATATGTGTGCTTCTTTATTTTCCTGCTAGAGAACTGAGTTATAATAGTTACAAAAGGAAAGCTAATGTGTTTTCAAAGACAAAAATGTTCTTTCTTGTCCTCTACCTCAACATAAACTTATTAACTTTAGATCTAGTATCTTTTACTCTCCAGTTAAAACTTTTTTCCCACCAAAATTCCCTTTAATTCAAGGCTTCCTAAGTCAATTTCTAGTACCTCCTTCCAAAAATTGTTTTTCATTGGGAAGTAGATCTTGATTCAGACAAGTGATCAAAACTGTGGGCTCTGGAACCAGCATTTTCAATGTTTTATTTGACTGACAGCAGGTTTCTAAAGGAAGCCAGCATGTTACAATAAAAGTTATTTAAACAGAATTCAAATTCCTAACTCAGTAAATCTGGAACCTCTGCAGTAACCCACCAGAGTTGAATAGAACCTGAGTGCTGCAGCTGCTTAACTGGTCTACTCACCTGGTTCCTCTAGCATCTGAGTTTGAGACCTTTGCCCAAGACTCCTTCCCCTGTCTCTCTACATTAAAGTGGGAACCATCCAGATTGTACTATTTCCTTGGATTTTGGACCTTGTGGTCATGGAGAATTTTAGTTTATGATATAAGTCCAATGAAACATTGCAAGGAAAAGTGCAAAAAGAGGAGAGCCAATTTTCTCCTGCTAAGTCAAACTATTAGAACACACACACACACACACACACACACACACACACCCCTTCTAAGGGCTAAAATGGATATTTATGAAAAGCACTACATTCAAAGATCTAAATAAGACCCATTATTTTGGCTTCTTTTCTTCAGCACCTCCTGAAATAATAAAGGAGCTATATATCCATTCTCTCAGAGCCTCCTTTAAATTCTGGAGGTCTCCAACATCTCCCCCTGAGCCTTGGGGCTGGTGCCATAACCAGTTAATTCTATAGTTACTTTTATTCTTTTACAATATATGTATGAATAAAGGCATGTTTTATGCTACATGAAATAATATGAAGTAAGGATAAGAGGACAGATTCAGACACAAATTTTTATTTCACTCATTATTGAATTGGTAGAAAAACTTACATCTAGAAGATTTCCCTTCTTCCAGGTCACACAAAGGCTTTTCTAAACGTCCCACACTGCCCTTCCCTGCGGCTGATACACACTGGGATGAGAGTTTTCATACAAGGTCTCACTAAATAATATCTGCTCTGTGTTCTTGAGCTGTGCTTATGTCATTGTTTACACTTCCCTTTATCTCCAAGACTTTTATATTGTTGTTAAGGAGGTTTGTTTTCTCCAACAGCCTTGACAAAACGATAGCTTCCTGCTTTCATTATTTGCCCGGGAGAGCTCCGGTTCTCTGTTTTACAAATCTGAGAGTTCAGCTGTATGTGCCTCGCGCTCCTGTTTTTGTCTGGATGTGGCACTGATTGGAAAGCACACTCCACACTCCCTAGTGAAAGAAAGCAAAGACTTGATGGGAACAATGCAGGCAGAGAAATCTCCACAAGGACTATAGCTTCCTCGAAGACCCTCAGCTTAACCTCTAATCGTCTCAAGGTCTCTATCAAGTGATTACGAAAGGATTCGTTTTTCCTGATTGTTTGCTTGGAGTCATTATTTTTAGAAGTCTTCCATGGTAGTAGTATAGGAAGGATATTATCTTGACCTAAAATATTTTCTAAACTGGACCAAGGAAGGCTGTGCTTCTTACCCAGGATGATTTGACTTTTTGGTTCCACTTACAGACTCAAAGAGAAAATTTTCATAAAAATAGAAAATGGAAAACTGGGCACCAGGGCTCTGGTGATAGGAAGACCCAGTAGCCATAGGCAAGGATTTGGCAGAGTATGTTGGAGAGGACACTCACTGGCCTTAAGAGCTGAAATCTCCCTAAGACACTGAGGGCACAAGTACTAGAACTTAAACATGTGGTGGCAGGGGCCAGCAAATATGTTTCCTGATTTAGGGGGTGACTGAGGAAGCCCATTGGGTTACAGAGAAGAGAAGGGTCATGGGGACCTGAGAAGACAATGCTACTAGATCACAGCAATGCAACAACCTAGAAGCTGACTGACCACAAAGAAGCATTCAGAGTCCCCGATGAGCTTGCCATTAGCTCGTGTGTCAGAGTTGGACTACAAAACTGTGGTAGCAGCAGACTGTAATCTACTCCTGTTAGAGGATTTAACCTAGCATGAAAAAACATGGCCGCCATGAGTCTGGGTAGTCAGAGGTGGAAGATGTGGTGAGGAAGAGAGAAATGGTTTTGTAACACTCTTTGTTTTATTTTTAACCATGTGGGGACTAGCAAAACATAAGCTATCATAATAGAATAACAGCAGAATTTACTCTCAAATATCAGCCAAAATGTCCCCCTGCTATAATACATGCTTTGTGGAAACAAAAGACTTACATTAATATTAGTATCTAAATTTTATTAGTCTAAATTGTCCCCTCCAGCTGTTTCAGAATGGAATTTCTTTTCTCAGAATTTCCTGCATTTTTATTTGGGAAATTCTCTTACATTTTCTTCTTAGAAGCCTAAGCCAACAGGAAACTTTGTGATCAGCCCCAGTCATGTGCATCATCAGTTCCTCACGGCCAGAACAAAGAAACACTCATAAACCTGAAACAGGGAATGATAGTCCCACTCAGAGTGACAAGCACAGACTCTGTAGATGCTTTACCGGTTGGTAAGGAAATACTCTAGGCTCAAAACTCATTCTTATATGGCCAAGTAGGGGGGTCAAAATACTGTGCACATATGATGACCTTTCCCAATAGAAAAGCCTTTCCTATGATGCCACTGGGCAAAACATTAGAATCTGGAGATAGCTGCCCAGAGCCTTCACAAGGACAATGCTCCATGCTGAACTACTGTAGGACGTAGGGAACGTCCCACCGTGCAAGTCCTTCTTAAATATTCTCAACTCAACTGCTGAAGAAGCAGGCCTAGATCTGTGTGTTTCCTCTCTTTTGTCAAAGAAATCCTTTTTACCCATTTTTGTTTTTCCTCTAAGAAGTCATGTGACAACTCTTGGGTTGGATGGAAAACAGAACATCACAATATTCTTCTTTCTAATCACCTTCCCAGGATACCTAAGCACGAAACCTTTTATGCTTTCCAAACAAAAACAATGTCATTATCAAAAACACCTCCACTACTCCCACAGCACGCACATTAATTAAAGAAAACCAAACCAAAACAAAATAAAAATGAACACAGCCCTTCTCCATTACAACTTAGAAAATCCTTAGGGCAAAAGGAGGTGTTCATTCTCTAAAAATCCAAACTAGTGTCTGCTTAGACTCAATCAAGCTACCTCTACTTACCTAAAGTAGTTCACTTTAATTCTGATTGCTCCATTCATGTTTATAACCTTGCGAAACTCAGTAATCTCTTGCTGGTTTCCTTGATTTTGATTCCCTTTCTGCTTATCTTATACTAATACCACATTCCCCTCATGTTTGAAAATTTTTCTTCACTGGTTTCTACTTATTATCCTCTGCAAAATTTGTAGTTCAGACCAACTTTAACATTTGAAGTCATGTGTGTGCCTGTAGATCAGAAATGATTCTGACTTATGAGTAATAAAGACAATTCAAAGTTTCTTGGAGAGAAAAAGGAAAAGTTGGGGGAAATGGGCAAAATATGAAGCGTTATGGAGTGTTGAACAACAGAACCTATAGTGAAGTTTAGGCTAAAGAAAACATCTGGATTACCAGGCACTGGTCTTATGATGACCACTATCTCAAACCAGGCCATTATTGTTATATGATTTATTCAGGATTCAAAGTCCTTAGCGAAAGCTTGAGACTGACTGGTCCCCATTCACATGCCTACCACCTGACACTGCCAGGGTGTAGACAAAATGACCACTACTTCCAAAGTCTCTCTATATAAGAGATTGCTCCAACAGAAAGATTGAGGTCATGATATAAAAGAGGTTTGGTTTTGAATGGCCCCAAACTGACAGATACTCACCAAGGAAGCAAGTTCATTGGTCTTAAAATTTTAACTGAACTTTATCCTGAAAAATATGATACAACTACCCAATATATTATTAAACATTTTATAAAAATATTAATCCAGTTTTTAGTCTAGTGTCCTAGAATTTATTCTGCATTTACCTATATAAACTAAATAAGGTTTGCATGACTGTTATTAGACTAAGAGATTCTTAGTATAAGCCGCTTATACAGCTTAGCATTTTCTGTGTTTTTCTGTAGTCTTCATACACTGCATTGATGTTCCATAATCTTATGAATATATAAGTCACAATTTCTTTCTGACCCTCTGTCTCAGTTCATGATCATACTTCAATATTTAGATTATTCCTATTTTGTTGGTTAACAAAACATAGGTAATAACATAATAAATATTCTTACATATATACTTCTTTTTCTACTTTTGTATTATTGAATGATAAGTTCCCTAAAGAAAAATTACAGTTTTATAAGTTAGAAACATATTAACGTATCCTGATTGGCTAGCGTATTACTTTCTAACTACAGTCAACTATATTTAAGATCATTTTGAATATGGCAGTGTAAAGCAAGGTGACAAACTTCAATTTAGGGAGTCGAGGTAATACATATCACCATTTAAAGAGAAAGGCGAATAGCCCCAGGCATTATAGAGGAATCAAAAAGTTTACACACACACATACTATACTATAAAGAAAAACTATCTGGATCTGATATATAGTATAATCACACAATAATTTTGATAGAAACTTGGTCTTGAAGCTCATAAGTAGTTAACATGTTAGTACTTCATTACATATTATGGACTTTCACTCATATTTGCTGAAAAACCCATTCCAGAACCATCTGCAATGAATAAAGTACTTAAACTGCGTGCTGGAAAACTATAAAGAATGGATGAAATTAAGGCAACATCTGAGCTGGTGCAGTTGCTTATCACATTTAAACTTGACGGCATGAATTTGGAGGCAGCAAATTCATATGGTAAAACATGGCAGGTAGTAAGAGAACTTAACGGCTAAAGATCATTTTACAATAGGAAAGAGGCAGTGGAGTGGTGACGCTAAAAACTAAATTTAACTCTGAAGGCTTTATTCCTTCAAAATAATTTTTAACATAAGCAAAAATACTTTTTATAATGAAGAAAATAGTCTGTAAACTCAATGGTGCTACATTTATTTTGAGTGTCCCTCTGCACCCTCAGAATATTTGGGTAGGTCCACATAGGGTAGGGCACAGAAAACTCTAAATCAGTTTGTCAAGACTTAATTTATCCTTTAAACACCAGAGCTTACCTTTTTGATGTATGGCAATGGAGCAAGGCTGTGGGATCCTAAAAACAGGGTTTATGTCATATTAATTCTTTTTAAAATATATTAAACCAGCTCTACTTATTTAAACAACCATCCTTTTCCTACGGTTCTACACTATAATGTTTATTGTAAGTAAAATATTCATATATGTCATTTCTAGGTTCTCTATGATATTATCCTTGATTGGTCTCTTTGCACATTTTTGCACCACTATCACTCTATGATGACAGCTCTATAGATCTTGATATCTGGTTTAACAAGTTCCCCAAACTTGTTTACTTTTTTCAAGAATATTTTCTTTTACAGTTTTATTGACATATAATTCATTTAACATACAATTCACCCATTTAAATTATACAATTAAATGAATTTTAGAATAGTCACAGATCTGTACAACCATCATCCTTCTTATTTGAGGACATTTTCCTCACTTTACCAAGAAACCTGTACCCTTTAGCTATTACCCCTTATGGTACATCTCTTCATCACATCCTAACTCTAAGTAAACTGATCTATTATACTTTCTGTCTCTATGAATTTCTCTATTCCTGAGTTTTACGGAAGTGTGGTGATATAATACGTGGCCTTTTGTGGCAGACTTCTTTCACTTAGCACATTTTTAAGGCTCATCATTGTTGTAGCATGTATTTGTATTTCATTCTTATTTGTGGTCAGCCCCAGTCATTGTGTATATATACCACATGTATCTCTCCATTCATTGGGTGCTGAGCATTTCTATTCTTTCCATCCTTTGTCTGTTACAAATAATAGTGTTCAAGACAATTATTTACAAGTTTTTTTGTGTGTGTATATGTTATCATTTTTCTTGGGTCTATACCTAGGAAAGCAATTGCTGGGTAATATGGTAGTCCTGTTCAATTATTTGAGGAAATGCCAGATTGTTTCATATTTCTATTTCCCACCAGCAGTGTATGAAGGTTCCAATGACTCCACATCCTTAGTAACACTGTATTTTTTATTCTAGCCATTCTAGTTTATGTGAAGTTGTAGCTTGTGGTTTTTGTTTGCATTTCTTTAATGACTAATGATGTTAAGCATCTTTTCATGTGCTTATTGGTTATTTGTATGCCTTCTTTGGAGAACTATCTAGTCAGATCCTTTGTCTATTTTAATTGGTTTATTTGTCTTTTTATTATTAAAGTATGAGTTCTTTTAATATTCTAGATGCAAGTCCCTTATCAGAGAGATGATTTGCAATTATTTTCTCCTATTCCATGGGTTGCCGTTTTGCTTTCTTGGTGGTGACCTTCGAAGGAAAAAGTTTATCAGTTTTGATGAAGTCAGATTTATCTATCTTTTTCTTTTGTTGGTCATGGTTTGTTATCATATCTAAGAATCCTTTTTCAAAACCAAAGTTATGAAGATTTAGCCATGTTTCTTGTCTTAATCATTTTTGTTTCTCAAATACAGTACCCTACACAATTAAAATATGCTTAATATATGTTTACTCACTGAATCACTAGAACTTCAAAAGGAATGAATGTAAAAAGTACAGTTTCCTTTCAAAATTGGCAAACTTCCACTGTAGATAATTCATGCCATTTGCTGTGCTTACTTGATATTATGGAGAAAATATTAGTCTAGTTACATTGCTGATATATTTTGATCTTCCTTATCAAAGTTATACTTAGTAAAAAAGTACAATCCAAGGTTAAAATAGTATTTTCAGTGAAAGCTTGGCTTTGTTAACTTTTTAGAAAGCATTGTAACTAATGTATTGATTTTTCTATTAAATAAGGCAAAAACAATAAGCCCTACTTTCTGGCTCATTTCAGTACTTAAAATACATTCTAAAACTATATAAATTATTTGATCTCTATCAATACATTATTTCTAGATAGCTTTTAAGAGAAAAAATAACTAAATTCTTTAAGATACTGACAGTTGTTACTTTTTGAACTTTATTTTCAAGGTACTAGATCACAGTGTATTTATTTTCTAAAGAAAAATGCCATGAAATGTAAGTAAACAAAAAGTTTAAGAAAGATAGATGAATGGGTGAATAGTCAGTACAACAAAATGGAATAATCAGTCAATTATACAATTTACAGGTGTATGTGTTTACCTGGATCTGTATCTAGTTTATAGATACATGTTTTTAAGTAACTAACTTATCAAGTATTACTTTCCTCTATCCAATTCCATTTACATTTGGATAAAGCTAACTGACAAAGGAAGTTGGTGGATTTATAACGGCGCAACAATGAGTCAGTAGGTTATAAAAGATGACAAGCTCAATGTGCAGACATCCCATATCAGAATTAGGTTTAAGATTGAATATTGCATTAAAATAATTGACAAATTAAAATAGATATTTTTAACAAGCATCCAACAGAATGTAAAACTTCTGGCAAACATTTTGCAGAGAGAGTTAAAGGGATTAAGGAGTATTATTAACCTAACAAACAGGTAATCCAGGGTAACATGATAGTTCTTTTAAACTTTTGAAGGATTCTTAGATAGAAGACCGAATTATGGTCATAACTAAAGACAGAAGTAGGGCTAGAATGGATAGAAATTATGAGGCAATGATTTTTTTCCCAGATAAAGGAAAGATTTTCATAATCTTTTTGGAATTTATATAGCTGCCTCAAGAAGTAGAAATGAGACTGAACTCCCCTGCTTTGATATTGTCCAGGGATTCTGAAACAGCTTGTTACTTCTGACCAGATGCTCTTCAGTGCTTTATCCAACTTGTAGGCCTTACAATTCCATAGCAGGTGTTATATCACCTTTTAGAACATCTGAAGATATCGCTGAAATGATGTGCACAAGTCACTTTTCTTAAACTAGAACCAAATTACTATAATACTGTGACAGTTCTACTATTTCTGGCCTCTACTAGGCACAATCCCATGACCACCAGCTCCTAGAGTACAATTGGATAGTTTTTTTTTTTATTTTCTTTTGGAGTTGATGATACTTCTGATGCAATTGTGGAAAGGAACAAAATAGTCTATATTCTCAGTGTCCTTGGAACTTAAAATAGTTGAGATTTTATGAAGCACTTAACTGCCTGACAAGAACCCACTGGAGTTCCCCTTAAGCACTAGAATTAGATAGTCAGAAACTATGAGCACCAGAGCTGTGTATGACTGACGTTGGACAGATCATTTTAGTGTGACAGGTGCGTTCCCACTGGAACTGGTATTTCCTTGCAGTGGTTCTCAACCTTCCTGATGCCGTGACCCTTTAATACAGTTCCTCGTGTTATGGTGACCCCCAACCATAAAAGAAGCATTATTAAAGCATAGTGATTAATCACAAAAATAATATGTAATTATATATTGTGAAATATGTGTTTTTCGATGGTCTTAGGCTACCCCTGTGAAAGGGTCTTTCAACCCCCAAAGAGGTCGCGAGCCACAGGTTGAGAACTGCTGCCTTAGAGGGATTGCCCATTCCTCAAAAATAGCCTTTATTATATTTAGCAATAAAGATTATTTTTGCTAGATTGAAGGTCAAATGATTACATATATAATATTATTTTTCTTCTTTTTCTTTATTTTTGTTTCCCACTCTTCCTTTACTTCTTCGTTATTATTTTTCTTTGTTAGCTGGTAATTTTTTTCTCTTTATCTGCATGAGGATTGAGCCTGGGGTCAAGAATTATTTTTATTTAACAAAATAAATAAAAACACACAAATAACTATAGATATATTGTTTTTGATACAGATGTCAGGAAATAGTAAGGAGATAAATAAGTGGGCCTCAGCATATCATTGTCCTGATATATAACCTGTATTGTGGACAGGAAGCCACTGTCAGGACAGAATATGGAGAAACAGAAAAGTTTCCTATAGGCCGTGGTGTCAGACAAGGGCACATTTTCTCTGCCTATTTGTTCAATCTGTACACAGAAGCTATCATCCAAAGAGCTGGGCTAGACTCAGAGAAGGAAGGAGTAAAAATTGGTGAATGAAATATCAATAACAAGGTATGCAGATGTCACCATCTTGGTGGCAGAGAGTAGCAGTGGTGAAATGACATCTGATGAAAGCAAAAGAAGAAGGTGTCAAAGCAGGACTGCATCTGAACATCAAGAAGACAAAAATCATGACTACAGAAGAAATACACAGATAATAAAGACATTAAAATTGTTAAAGATTTTGCTTCCTTGGTTTAGTCATCAATTCAAATGGAGACAGCAGCCCAGAAGTCAAGAGAAGGCTGAGACTTGGAAGGGGAGAAATGGAAGAATTAAGAAAGTTCATCAACAGAAGAGATGTGTCCTGAGAGATAAGGCTATGGTCATCTATACAACCTCTTATTCCCAAATAATATGGACACGTACAAATACGAAAGGTGGACAGTGAAGAAAGCAGGTAGGAAAAAAATGGATTCATTTGAAATACAATCTTGGAGCAGAGCTCTACAGATTAACTCTGGGCCACCAGCAAGATGAGAAAGTGGGTCTGAGAACAAATTAAGCCTGAAACATCGCTGGAGGCAAAAATAACAAAACTGAAACTGTCCTCCTTTAGGTACATGATAAGATGGCAGGGATCTATGGAAAAGACAATAATTCTGGGGAAATAGAAGACAGCAGGAAAAAAGGAAAACCAAGATAAGATCATTTGACTCCGTAAAAGAAGCCATAGGTAGGCCTGAGTCTACAGGAGCCGAACAGAGCTGTTAAGGACAGAACATTGTGGATGTCACTCTTTCATAGAGTCTCCAGAAGTCACAGCTGATGAAATGCCAAGTGACACACACATAAAAGGAAAAAAAGAAACAAAATTCAGATTTGTAGTTAACTTAAGACTTGAGAAGACTGTTTTAATTTTGTTCCTAAAGCACTAAAATGCTGCAGATTTTATGCTTTACTAGGACACGTATCTGGAATAGTTTTTATTTGCAAGGCAGAGATAATCTGTGCATATATATGAAAAAATGTATTGCATTGGATATTGTGAAGCATGAGCAATAAAATAGATGTCTCAAATAATAGCTCCTAAAGCTCTTAGAAGCATGCCTGCCTTATAGAAAAATGTTCTCTGAATGTTAGCTATTATTGTTTTATTATTTTTATGCCTAGATTTTGTTTGCTCACTCTGAGAACTTTGAGGCAAAAGTGTCACTCACATTAATCCCTAGCCAGATTCCTTTTGTGCGGGTCCTGAAACACTTAGTTGTCAGCCTTTAAATATAAATTTATCAAAAGAGAGGCTGTATTAGTTTGTTAAGGCTGCCATAAAAAAAAATGACCACAGACTGGTGGGTTAAGCAACAGCAATTTACTTGTCTCAATCCAGGAGGCTGGAAGTCCAAGACCAAGGCCTTGGCAGTTTCAATTTCAGGGGAATTTTTTTGTTTGTTTCTGTTTTTTGGTTTTCTGGGACTCCTCTCCTTGGCTTGCAGATGGCCATCATTTCCTTCTGTCTTCACAAAATCTTTCTGGACACAACTTGCTCTAGTTTCAAGTCATACACAATTACAGCCTATCCATAATCAACACATTTTATTTGAATTAGCTCTTAAAAGATCTTGTCTCCAAACAGTCACATTCAGAGGTACTGGAGGTCAGGACTTCAACATATGAATGTTTAGGGGGGACACAATTCAACCAATAACAGGCTCCATGGTGATGAGATACTAGAGGTGGGTTATGAGAATTGGAACAGAATGAACAGAAACAGTATAGCTGAGGTGGGGCCCAAGGAGCCAACGGGAATGTCAGTTAGCTCGCTGACAGAAGGGCAGTGTTCAACGGAGCCCCCAGGGAAGTGTGGGGACACACCCAGCACACTTCACAGGTCTAACTGGTAGATGCCTTCACAGGAGCTGCCTCACCAAAAATAATTGTCAGAGACCTGCATTCCAACTTCTGGGTGGGCCCTCGAGGTGAACCTATTATGGAGATATTAATAACAAATACAGGGACACCCAGGTGCAAAATGTATGAATTTTTTTAAGCTTTTAAGGCAGTAGATTTCAAAACAAATGGTGAAATTCACAAACTTTGTTAACACTAAAGTGGAATATAGAACCTGACTTAGTGATTTTCATGTAATATTAGGAATTTAAGTAAGAGCTTGATGAGTTAAATTTAATATTTGGTCTTTTAATCAGATGTTCCACTGTTTTCCTTAAAATTCAGATGGTTTAGGAAATGCGTTATTGAGGACAGAAATATACAGCAAATTGGCAGCTTCTTCTGTTGTGCCCCACGTCCTAGAAAAGGTGGCTTGTCTCTCAGGTATACCTTATAAAAGCAGAACATAATGCACTTGGGAAAATAGAGCCTATCAAATTCCTCAGATATTTCACAGTGTACAGAATTGTGTCATTACAACTTTGTGAATCCCTCCTGCTATTCCTGTTAAAGAGCTGCCAGAAACTTAACTTTTTTCCAAATTGCTATGGATCCTATTTACTTTTATATTATGTGGAGCCATACTACAATATAAATGTGTTTTTTTAATCTTTCTTAAATGTATTGGGGTGACACCGGTTAGTAAAATTATATAGGTTCCAAGTGTATAATTCTATAATACATCATCTATATATTGCATTGTGTGTTTCCCACTCAGAGTCAGTTCTCTTTCCATCACCATAAATGCAATTTTTTATACTAAAATGGAATGATTATATTTTAGGAGACATATTGAAAAAAATGGTGTGTGCATTAGATAAGCCCTACACATGGATTTTTGCAAGAATGAATTTTTATCATAAATGAATTGCCTGATTATTTCTTAAGCTATTTTAATTGGATAAGTGCCAGAGAAATTCAATGCTTCAAATTCTTTACATTGCTCTAACTTGCCTTTGTATGTGCTTCTTATATAAAAGAATATTGTTTATTCTATTGCTTGAAATTCTCTGACACGGGAAAAAACATAACCCACTTTACATGTTTCTAGCCAGGTCCTTATGATTAATTTTAGTCTGTGAGTGAAAATTTCGAAGGCCTGTGGCACCAAGGATAGCACTGAACAATCTAGCATCTGGTATTCTTTTCTTTAAGAACGCACATACATGTGTCTGCATGGTTCTAGAATTATGAGTGATTATCAGCTCTTGTGATACCATCCTAATAAATTCTTTGATTTCATATAATTCTTTCAACAAGTATTTATTTATTTATGTTATTAAATTTAGTAGGGTGACATTGACTAGTAAAATTATATAGGTTTCAAGTATACACTTCTATAATACATTAGCTATGTGTGACATCGTGCTTGCCAAGTATTTATTCGTTAAATAACTATATTGTTTTCCAAAATGTCCTAGATAGTGATAGAAATGTATGAAATAATTGCTGTCTCTATGTTCCTCACTTTTTTGAAATAAGATATACTAAATTAAATGAAACAAATAGCATAATCATGTATAATGTACTTAATGAAGGACTAAACTTAATGTGAATCTAAATGTCCATATCAGTTGGTAAGTAATGAGAAAGTTTACTTTAACTTCAAAGAAAATAAGGCGTTCTAAAGAGAGAGGAAAATTCTATCAAAGATTTAGCAACAAGGATGCATATGAATCAGGCGTCTTGTGGAAATAAGCTAGTCTGGAATGAGGACAAAAGTTTGAATAGAGAACAGTCTAGAGCAGTAAAATGGAACTAAAATAAACCATGAAGCTTGATGAGTCATGTAGGGTGTGGGAGCACAAGTCTCAAACCAATAGGTAATAGAGTTCTTGATAAAGACAATGGCATTGTAAAAACTGGGTTTTATGGAAATCAAATATGATGATACATACAGGATGAATTGATGATAGGGACACAGAAGTTAAGAGATCCTATAACATTCTATATATGAGTTCATTAGAGCTGGAACTGGGGTGAAAGCAGGGGAAATATGAAGAGTCAAACAGTGGCGATGTCATTGCTGCCTAGGATTTGGTGGCAGCTTAGAGAATAGAAATGAAACACAGCACAGTGCACTATGGCTTCCATATTCTGTGCCTGCTGTATGGCGTTTCCAGCCAAAGAGGTGAGGAAACTTGGAAAGGGACCACTAAGAGGAAATGAGAATGAAGTTAGTGCCTGGCCTAATGAGATATGATCCGGGACAACTGAGGGGAATCTTATAAAAATTACTTTAATTACAAATAACAATGAAGTTAGGATGATCATACTGATTTGTGAGAGAGCATCATGATGAAAGCTTAAATGTCCGAGTGAATACACTCACCAAAGAAAACAGGGTAGAGCAGAGGGCAACCAATGAACAGCCTAGTAACATCCACTGTGAAGAGATGGCACATGGATGACACACAGAAGCAGATGACGTGGGAGAAGTAGGGGATGTTCTCAAATAATGTCATGGAAGCCTCAGGAGTAGGGAGCTATGAGAAAGAATGTTTGGTTGGAAGTATTGGCCTTTTAAATATGAAGTCAAATAAGAAAGAAGAGAAAGAAATGTCCCTTGAAACCAGGAGTTAGAACTGTGGACTTTTAAAGGAGATACAATGGACTCTCCATTAGCCAGAACTCAAGTATCTGGCCAAATGTTTTGCCGGTTGCTTGAGATTTTGCCAGGTCCATGAGAGTGCCGGTTGCTTGAGCTCTGGTTAACAAAGTCTACTTATATTTATCCAGCCTCTACCAATCGCCACGAGTGCCAGTTAACTGAGAGTCTACTGTATTTAGTTTAATCTCAGGAATAAAATTTTAATTGCTGTGTGAAAGGGAAAAAAAAAGACAAGGAGGAAATGGATACAGTAGTGGGTAGAGACAACGTAAAGGATGTGTGTCAGCAACTACACGAAGCAGAGAATGAGTTGACTTTTCCCCCCTTAGTGAAGAGATTTCTCTACATATTTGTAAGGGAAGAATCCAAATGGAAGGATCTCTGAGAAGTTCAAAGGATTCGAAGCACAGGGGAAGGGGTAAGACGTGTCTCTCCCCCTTTGCCAGGTTACCTGTTTGTCTGGGTCTTTTTGTGCATCTTTATTCATCTCTTCAAAAACCTCATTTCATCAGGGACTGACTGCCTTTAAGATTTGCATTCTCAGGTGGCTTTCTGCACTGGCTCCTTGCCGTCTCTGAGAACATTCTTTGGTCTCCTCATCCACAAAATATTTTCTCTTAAGCATGCCATACTTGTCAGCTACAGGCTCTCTCTTACCCTCCTCCAAGTCAAACTTGACGTAGAAGTTTCCTCCCTTACTCTTACTACACCTACCTTCTCGTTCATAGCTCCACACCTCCCTGCCCCATGACACCGAGAACATATTTCTTGTCAAGATTATTCACGCCCTTTCATTACCGAATTAAATTGCTGACATTTCCCCTGTTACATTATTTCTTCCTTTGTCCTTCATGACACTGCACTCTTGGCTTTTCCCTTACCTCTCGGGTTGTTTTGCTAATTCTTTCTCCTGTCTCCTCTTCTCACTTAGTCCATGCTCCTATACATTGCTCCAGTGGCTTTGGCTGTCATCCTGATTCTGCCTGATTCTGGATAATAGCCCAGAACTGTCTCTTGACTTGCAGATTGGATCCTAGGTCCCACAGAAGCCTTAAGCACAGTGTACCCATCTCTAAAACCATTTAGTTGCAGCATTCCCAATTCTGCTTTTCTCCAGTGCTTGTATCTCAGTGGTGACCCCCACTCTATATCCAGTTTGGCAAGCCAGGGATGTCATTGTCATTGTTACCCTTGCTCCTCCCTCTTCCTTCTTTTCTCATATTCATCTATTAGCAGCACTTTTTGGTTTTATTTCCCATTTATTTGCTAAATGCGTCTATTTCTTCTCATCTCTACTGCTACCCTACTTATCCTGGCCACTATCATTTTTGCTCAAATTGATGTAGAAAGTCCCAATGTCTTTAATACTAACTTTAGTCCCTCTCTCCCCTTACAGCTCTTCTCCAATCCACAGGCAGCCCTAAGCATGACTCAAGTCATGTTATTCCCTCGAATAAAATCTTTCCATAGCTCCCTGCAGGCTTTAGAATACATTTAATATTAGCTTTTGAAAAAGTATTAAATACCTGACTGTGCACCAGATACTATCTCATTAACCCTTAGTGCAATCATGTGTATTGTTTAAACCCGATCTGTAGGACTCTAGGGTCTCTTCATGAATGGTATGTTTGTCTACCTGCTTCCCATGCCTTTCATGGTGGATCTTCGCTGACTTCTCCAGAAACATTTCTTTTTTTTTTTTTTTAATTCATTTTTATTGTTAGACTTATTGGGGTGACATCTGTTAGCAAGGATTACATAGGTCTCAGGCATACAACTCCACAGTGCATTGTCAACTTGATGTATAATAAGTTCACCACCTAATGTGACCTCTCCTTCCATCACCTTATACTTAGCTTCCCCCCCTCCTCTCCCACCCCCTCCC